>JAWZYT010006921.1:22500-27953 GCA_034508575.1 Petrolisthes manimaculis | reverse complement strand
ATTACGGTATTATTATTATTATTATTATTATTATTATTATTATTGCAGTGAGTGGGACATTATTATTATCATTACGGTATTATTATTATTATTATTATTATTATCATTACGGTATTATTATTATTATTATTATTATTATTATTGCAGGTGAGTGGGACATTATTATCATCATTACGGTATTATTATTATTATTATTATTATTATTATTATTATTATTATTATTATTATTATTATTGCAGTGAGTGGGACATTATTATTATCATTACGGTATTATTATTATTATTATTATTATTATCATTACGGTATTATTATTATTACAGTGAGTGGGAGAGACATTACAGAGAGATCACCCCATCAGAACAATACATAACAGTCCTTCTCTATCATCTTCTGCCCAATACCCGTTATGCCGTGTACATACAGACAGACATGGTGGTTGATGCAGAGGTCAGCGCTGTCTCTGACATACATACCTGCAACACACTACCATACAGTTGAGTATTAATGGTAGTAGTAATAGTAGTTGTAGTAGTATTTTTAGTACATATAGTTGAGTGTTATAGTAGTACAGTCGGCATATAAAGTTTCATTATCACCCCTACATTAAGGGGGTGTGGGAATAGGGGGACAGGCTTGGGGGGGGGTTTGGGGGGTACAGGAGTAGGGGGACAGGCTTGGGGTTTTTTGGGGGGTAAGGGGGGTGCGGGAATAGGGGGACAGGCTTTCTACCAACCCCAAGCCTGTTCCCCAATTACGGTATCGTCTCAATGACAACTTAGCACAACCCATTCTGTTTCTTTTTTATATCAAAAGTTTAGCTGATTTTGAATTAAATATTTTTGAGTGTTCAAGAACTCTTAACTATTTAACTATTTCATTATTAAACATAAGGAAATGCATTTGAGTATTTTAGAACATGAATAATTATGATCAATATACAGTACCTAGAAAAACTATCATATACATATAGAGCAGTTGAGTGTTATAGTAGTACATAGTAATAGCAGTAGTAGGCCTAGTCCTAGTAGTCCCCCTCCCTCCCCCCCCCCCATTAATATACACCCTCTTCACCCGCCCCCAGACCCCAGCAGACCCCAACCGGTGAAGACGGAGGAAGTGGGGACAACGTGGGTGTTGGTAAGTTGGCAACCCCCAGCCTCACCCAATGGTGTTGTCACTCACTATGTTGTCTCTATTACACCCTTACAACAACAACAACAACAACAACAACAATTACCCAAGTTTCAACACTGCTCTGAGTTTTCTAGTAAGTATGTTTTATGTATGTTTCATGTTTGTTTTATGTTTTATTTATGCTGTATTACTTATATACTGTATTTATTTCCCTCCTTTCTTCCCTCACTTCCTTTCTCCTTTCTTTTCTCTCTCCCTTCCCACTTTCCTTCCTTTCTTTCTTTCTCCTTCAATTTCTTTCTCCCTTCCCTCCTTCCTTTCTTTCTTTCTCCTTCCATTTCTCTCTCCCTTCCCTCCTTCCTTTCCTTCTTTCTCCTTCTATTTCTCTCTCCCTTCCTTCCTTTCTCCTTCCATTTCTCTCTCCCTTCCTTTCTTTCTCCTTCCATTTCTCTCTCCCTTCCCTCCTTCCCTCCTTTCTTCCTTCCTTCCAGTATATTTTCTTATCCAAAATCAATAAGGTATAGGTAATGAGAAAAATGACATAATGTTTTGTTTACATACATACATACATATATTATTGTTATATTTGAAAAGAAAGGAAAAAATTATCACTTTAAAGAATGATCGCTTTTTTTTTTTCAGGATATTATGCATCTGGCAAGCACAGTGGTAAGGTAAGAGAGAGAGAGAGAGAGAGAGAGAGAGAGAGAGAGAGAGAGAGAGAGAGAGAGAGAGAGAGAGAGAGAGAGAGAGAGAGAGAGAGAGAGAGATAGATAGAGAGAGAGAGAGAGAGAGAGAGAGAGAGAGAGAGAGAGAGAGAGAGAGAGAAAGAGAGATAAAGCTAATAAATCTAGATGGTGTAATGAAATAGTAATGTCGTGTTTAATTCCACTGGTGTTATGGGATGGTAACACATGCCATAACACACAACAACACACACTCATAAACACACCACCTCAACACAACCACCACAACACACACACTCACTCACACTCACACTCATAAACACACCACCTCAACACAACCACCACAACACACACAACCACCACAACACACACACTCACTCACACTCACACTCATAAACACACTTTTACACCACTAGATTAATTCGAGTGAGAGCAGCAGACAACCCACCACCACTACTACTACTGCTACTACTGCTACTACTACTACTACTACTACTGGTGATTGGAAGCAGCGGTGGGGGGAGAGGAGCCAGCAGTGTTGCCAGTGTCCAGTCGAGGGGAGAGTGTTGCCAGATAAACAACAACATCACCAAAACATACAATTTGAAGATAGTCTATTTGATTATATACACATGTGAGTATTGTATTGTATAAAGTATTGTATTGTATTGTATTAAATATTGTATTGTATTAAATATTGTATTGTATTAAATATTGTATTGTACAGTATTAAATATTGTATTGTAGTGTATTATACAGTAAACACACACACACACACACACACACACAGAATGCTACAATATATGTCTACTGTATTTATAATTACAGTATATCATATATTTATAATACACTAATAATAATATAAAAAACTTGTACAGTACAGTAATTATAAAAGAGTGTACAGGTATTTCCATTTATAATAATATTGTGTAACAGTATTTATAATAATAATAATATACAAAACTTATCATTATAAAAGAGTATTTCCATAATAATAATAATATAGAAATACTTATCTTTATAAAAGAGTGTATTTGTATATTTGTTACAGACCGCGTATACGAACCAACAGAGAAAAAAGAAGTGTTGTTGATATTAATAGAGAGGTGAGTGTATGTAAATATATATATAGTATACACCTAAAGTATACCTTTATATTTACACTTTCTATGTATATATACACCTAGAGTAGAGTATACCTTTATTTATACTTTCTATATACTGTATACACCCAGAGTATACCTATATTTACACTTTATACTGTATACAGTATATACACCTAGAGTATACCTTTATATATTTAAACCTTCTATATATTTTATAATTAATAAATAATATATCTTTTTATAATTAATAAAAAAAAATGTATCATTTTATAATTAATATAAAAATGTATCTTTTTATAATTAATAAATACTATATGTTTATCTACCAACAGGAATCGTACAAGATCGAAATGATTCCTAAATATACAAGTTCCAATGAAGTTAGAAATCCAGAAAATAGTAAGTATAATAATTCATCTTTGTATAGAAGTAATTATAGGGGTGTGTGTGGGAATAGGGGGACAGTCTTGGTGGGGGAGTTAGGGGGGTGTTAGAATAAGGGACAGGCTTTCTACCCACCCCAAGCCTATCCCTCTATTCCTGCACACACCCTTAAAAATTACCATAATACAGTATACATAATATTATTGTATATACTGTAATATTATACAGTTTATGTATTTTTTTTATTATTATTATTAATATTATTATATATATATATGTTTTTTGTTGTTTTCAGACACTTACTGGAATACCATTGATGATTCACCTTACAACTTCACCAACCTTGTACACTTCTCAACCTATCTAATATGGGTGAGTGTATGTGTGTGTGTGTTGAGGTATTGTGTGTGTGTGTGTTGAGGTATTGTGTGTGTGTGTGTGTGTGTGTGTGTGTGTGTGTGTTGATGTATTGTGTGTGTGTGTGTGTGTGTATGTGTATGTGTGTGTGTTTATTAAGGTATATATGTACTAAGAGTGTACTGTACTTTGATGTACATGTATGTACTAAGATTGTACTGTACTATGTGAATATACAATGAAAATACTGTACTTTAGTATATGTAATGAGACTGTACTATACTTTAATATATGTACAGTACTAAGACTATACAATCATGTACTTTAATATGTGTACTAATAGTGTACATGTACTTTAATATGTGTACTGTACTAATACTATACATGTATTTCAATATGTAACAAGACTAGACATGTACTTTAATATGTACCAATAGTATACATGTACTTTAATATGTACTGATAGTATACATGTAGTTTAATATGTACTAATAGTGTACATGTACTATCCACACTCTAGGTATCAGCGTGTCAGGAACCCAATCAAATGTGTAACGGAAACCCACACAATAAAACCTGTGCCTTGTGTTCTCAAGTGCCAGCTACTGCTATCATTACTACACTAAAAACACGTATGTATGTATGTATGTATGAATGTTTGTGTGTTTTACTCGTATTGTATGTTTGTATGTATGTATGTATGTATGTGTGTTTGTGTGTTTTTGTATTCATATACTGTATAATTTATTTTATTTTATTTTCTATGCTAATGAGTTACTATTTTTTTTGTTTATTTTTCTGGTAATGTTGTCAGGTGGTACAAAGTTGGTGAATGAAGTGGGTTTATTGGAGCAGAACAGTTCATCTCTGGTTGTCTGGTGGAGTGAGATGCTGCCACATGACACCGGACAAGTGGTGGGTTATAGACTAGAGGTGAAGAGGAGGAGGAACGACAACGGGAAACTATCACCCACATTGTTGGAGGTACGGTTTATTTATTGGTGTGTGTATGTGTTAGGGTTGTTGTATGCAAGAATATATACACAGTGTTGACAAAATATGATGTATTATATCCATAGTGAAGTGAAGTTGTGGCACCTGGTGTGAGAGGCAGACCACCAGTTAGATGGCAGAACAGAGTGGAAGAGTATGTAAAGGAGAGTAACATGAGGGACAGAGGAGAGCTGGACCAAGTAAGGAGGGAGTGTTGGAACAGGGAAAGATGGAGACTCTTCTGCCATGACCACCCCCTTGGGGGGAGTTCCCGAAGGGAATGAGGCATCAAAGCTATAGATAAATAGATTGATAGATATATCCATAGAATCCTCGTACTATTAATCCGTTATCAAATATCCGCAAAGTTGATGATGATGATTGATAATGGATTGGTTAGTTGCAAAGTTGATGATAATGATTGATGATATTGATTGACGATAGATTGATGAATTAATTGACACAGGCAGAGTGTATCAGCGCATCAATCTTCCGTCAACACAACCACACACACACCATCAATACCATGAGTCTGGAGCCGGACACATACACACTCACCATTGTGGCTCTGAGGAAGGATGGTGTTGAGGATAGTGACTCCAAAGCTTACATACACTTTGAGAAGAAGGTCAGTTTGTGCATTTTATTTTGTGCATTTAAGAGGCTTTGTACATTTTATTTTCTGTATTTAAGAGGTTTTGTACATTTTATTTTCTGTATTTAAGAGGTTTTGTACATTTTATTTTCTGTATTTAAGAGGTTTCGTGTATTTTATTTTCTGTATTTATGAGTT
>JAWZYT010006921.1:15000-17500 GCA_034508575.1 Petrolisthes manimaculis | reverse complement strand
TGATAAAACAGGAACAGAGAGGAAAAGAAGATTAGAAGAAGAAAGAAAGTTAGATTGGATGAGAAAACCAGAAATACCCACAATACCCAAACCAGAAATACCCACAATCCCCAAACCAGAAATACCCACAATCCCCATTCACTCAAGACTTCAAACTCAGGCCGGGATTAAGCCTCATGACACACCATTAATCCCCATTCGCCCGAGACCTCAAACTCAAGCCGGGATCAAGCCGGACACACCGCTAATCCCCATTCGTCCGAGAACGAAAGCCCAAGCCGAGATTAAGCTAGACTCGCCATTAAACCCCATTCGTCCGAGACCAAAAGCCCTAGCCGAGAGCAAGCCAGAGTCACCATTAAACCCCATTCACCCGAGACCAAAAGCCCAAGCCGAGATTAAGCCTGACACACCATTAAACCCCATTCACCCAAGACCAAAATCCCAAGCCGAGATGAGATCCAGAACGCTACCCAAGCCTGGAAAACCCTGGTTGGTGACGCTGGATAGACACGGATTACCTTCCAGTGGATTATTACACACCAACGATGCTTCCAGTACTAGTAGTGGTTTATTACACAACAACAACAACAACAACACAACAACAACAACACTTTCGGGAATGTCTGAGTTTTCGTCGCATTCGTTTCCAAACTTGAGGGAATGTTCACGATTATTGTCCAGTACAGGTAATAAAAGTAGTAATGATATGAACAGGTAATAATAAAGGACAGGTAAAAGTAATAATGAGGACAGATAAAAGTAATAATGAGGACAGGTAGTAATAAGAACAGGTAATAATGAGGACAGGTAATAATAAGGACAGGTAATAATAAGAACAGGTAATAATAAAGACAGGTAAAAGTAATATAAGAAAAGGTAATAATATGGACAGGTAAAAGTAATAATATAACAGGTAATAATAATAAGTAAAGTTAAAAGTACAGTAGTACAGTACTAATTAGGACAGGTAATAATAAGTAGAGTACAGGTAAAAGTAATAATAATGATAAACCATATCCTTATATTTAATACTGTGTACATACATAGATAATATTTTAATTATTGTAACTAGGAAATAAATTAATTAATAATTTTGTTTTGCTCTGTTAAGGGGGTGTGGGAATTAAGGGACAGGCTTGGATGTTTTGGGGGGTGCGGGAGTAGGGGGACAGGCTTGGGGTGGGGTGTGGGGTGGTAGAAAGCCTGTCTCCTTACTCCCACACCCCCCAAGCCTGTCCCCTACTCCCACACCCTCTTAATAAAGTTGAAGGACAGTGTTTGTAAATCTGGAGCAACTGAATCCTCCAAACTATTCCAAGCAACAGCAGCTACAACACACCATTATTATTGTTTTTGTTTTTGTTTGTTCTTGTGGTTCTGTTGTTTCCTGGCAAAGTTTGGAGGAATCAAAGCAAAAAGTATTACCACCTTTATAATTACACACACACACATACAAACAATATACAAAATGGTGGTCTGTTTTGTTGCACAGGCTTGGGGGGGGGGGACTGGGGGTTGCAGGAATAGGGGAACAGGCTTGGGGTGGGTAGAAAGCCTGTAACCTATTCCCGCACCCTCCCCCCCAAGCCTGTCCCCCTATTCCCACACACCCCTAAACCCCCCCAAGCCTAGCCCCCTATTCCTGCACCCCTCTAAACCCCCCCCAAGCCTGTCCCCCTATTCCTGCAACCCCCCCTCCAAGCCAATCCCCCTACTCCCGCACCCCCTATAAGTCAATTTTGCTTTATAATAATATTTACGTGTACATTATTTTTTTTATAGACACATAATATATATATATATATATATATATATATAATATTTACATTGTATTACACATATCATAATCTGAATATAATATTTTGTACAATCTATATACTGTAGAATTATAATAAATGTTGAATGAAAAGATACATTATTATATTTTATTTTTATCACACACACACACACATACACTATATCACACACATACATACATGCACTCTATCACACACACACACACACTCTCTATCACACACATACACACACATCTTCACACCTCTACCACACACACACCTCTCCACACCTCTACCACACACACACACACACACACACACATCTTCACACCGACACCCACTCCTGGCAGGTTGTGGAGACTACAAAAATCCTGGGAATTCTACTGCCTGGACATTAAGTTGGACTGGAAGCATCATATTACCACCACGTACTATTATACCCAGTCTGCCTCTTATCGACTGTAGGCCTATAACTTACATGCTAAGAAGGCTCAAGTCCCTATAGATGTCGTATTTTTGTTGTCCAAGCGACACGAAGCTCGCTTGCTTTTCACCAAGCGAGCTTGCTCTGTACTGTTTTTGTTGGACGCTTTAGTAATTGTTTGTAAGTTGGTTGAGCCGGAAGCAACGTCCTCTTCACCAGCCAGGCGCCAGCTTCACTTAGGAGCAAGAAGGACATGTGGTTGCCAACGTGACTTGAACACACACACACACACACACAT
>JAWZYT010006920.1:12500-27995 GCA_034508575.1 Petrolisthes manimaculis | reverse complement strand
GTATATATTGTCACGGTCTTAGTTATAAGACCAGATGCACCCAAGAGAAAAAATGCACCGTTTCTCTCCCAAATACTCTATGTTGACACTACGGGGGTATACTTGAAACATTGAGAAAATAACCTTAATTTAATTCACATATACTATGCGTTTCACTCAAGTACATTGACCACATTTAACTTGACAATATATTATTAACATTAACTTAACACAATACATAATAACATTAACTTAACACAATACATAATACAATATATTAACACATTATTCTGTTCTCCCAACTTAAGCAATTCAAAAATAATAACTTAAATACTAAACCTTAAATATTAAACCTTAATACTACTTACAACTAAGTCACCAACCCCGTCACCACCACAATACACCACCAATCCACCTGGAGCACAAGAAGCAGAGGGAATGTCTGAAAACCCGACTTCCTGCCTTATATACCCTGTTGAAGGCATGACGTATGTGCATCTGAGATGCCTGACCCAATGAAACAACCCCCTCAACGCGGGAAACCTCTTGACCAATACCACTGCTAAACGTATGCACACACACTCTGCCATTGGTTGTCTTTCCTCGCTCGTTCCCTTCCAAAGATGGTAGTTAAGGATAATTCCCTTAACAGGTAGTTAAGGCTGGTTCAGGCCACTCGTCACACCCTCACAACTGAAAAAAGATTTTGGCACAGACAAAAACTGACTTTCTCCCTCCATCTCATGAATCCCTCTGGACAGACAATCAGCCACAACATTTAGTTTCCCTTTTACATGGACAACATTCAGGTTATATTCCTGTAAATACAAACTCCAACGTGTGAGTCGCTGGTTTTTATTTCTAAACTTATCTAAATATTTTAATGGTTGGTGATCAGTATACACCGTAAGAGTATCACCTGAAGAGCAAACATATACATTGAAATGTTGGAGACCAAGTATGAGTGCCAAGAGTTCTTTCTCTATGACAGAATAATTAAGCTGGGATTTACTAAACTTCTTGCTATAATAGCAAACTGGGTGTTCCACTCCATTTCCATCATCCTGCAATAGTACTGCTCCTGCGCCTAAATTACTTGCATCAACTGCTAACTTAAATGGCTTGGTAAAATTTGGAGCCTGTAACACAGGTGAACTTGACAAAACTGACTTCAACTGGGCGAAGGCCGACTCGCACTGTGGTGTCCACTCATACTTAGTATCCTTACATAATAAGTTAGTTAATGGAGCCACAACATCAGCAAAATTTACCACAAACATCCTATAATAACCCACCATACCTAACAGACGCTGTATTTCTCTCCTACACCGAGGTCTGGGGAAACTACATATGGCATCTATCTTGGCCTGAGGAGGCAACAGTGTACCCTGACCTATAATATAACCCAAGTATTTAATTCTTGCTTTCACGAAGTCACATTTATCCAAGTTCGCTACTAAATTTACCTGTTCCAACTTTTCCAACAACTTCTCCAACCTTGCAAAATGCTCTTTCCATGTATCACTAAAGATCACCACGTCATCTATATATGTTACACAACCTTCCAGATGTTCAGTGATGATGTTCATTAATCTTTGAAACGTGGCCGAACTATTTTTCATACCGAACGGCATCACTTTACAACAATATGCATGACCCAAAGTAACAAAACATGAAACCTGTTTGGCTCGTTCACTCAGTGGGACTTGCCAGAAACCCTTGAGGAGGTCTATTTTAGTTATGAATTTTGCACTGCCTACTGTATCCACACACTGATCCACTCTGGGCATAGGATAAGAATCCACCTTTGTCACTGCGTTAACTTTTCTATAGTCTATACAAAATCGAACACCCCCACCTGGTTTATCCACTAGGGTCACTGGAGATGCCCACTCACTCTGGCAGCTTTCTACCAGATCATGCTCCAACATATATTGGATCTCCTTCCGAATCACGTCGGCTTTTTTCGGGTTCACTCTGTACGGACGTTGCCTCCTTGGATCTGCTTCCCCAACATCCACATCGTGTTCCAGGACATTCGTCCTGCCAGGTGAATTCCGAAACACACTCTGAAAGCGATATAAGAGGCCAGACAACTCCTCCCTCTCAGGCGACTCAAGATGCGAAGTTTTTCCTCTAATCAACTCCTCTACATTCACTACCCCATTCCACCTGCTCTCCATCTCTGGAACCTCATCTTCCTCATCCATACTGCAGACGTTAATCACAGCTACAGGATTTTCTCTGCGGTAATAGAGCTTAATCATATTAACATGACATATCCTCCGACTCTTCCGTTTATCAGGAGTTTCTACCACATAATTAACATCAGATAACTTTTTCACAATCCTGTAAGGTCCTTGGAACCTTCCTGCAAGAGGTTGGCCCTGAACAGGTAATAATAAAAGTATCTCATCTCCAGGCTTAAATATTCTCACTCGTGCCTTTCTATCATACCAAACTTTCATACCAGTCTGAGCCTTTTTCAAGTTACATTCTGCCAACTCCCATGCTCTCTTCAACCTAAGTTTCACATCAGTCACATATTTAAGTAGTCCTCTCTCATTACTTTCCTCCAACCACTTTTCTTTCACCAATCTTAAAGGACCTTTGACATTATGACCAAATAGTAACTCAAAGGGACTAAAACCTAGGGATTCATTAGGTACTTCACGTATAGCAAACAACACATATGGAAGACTCTTATCCCATTCTTTCTGATAATCTTCACAGTGCTTTCTCAACATACTTTTTAAAGTTTGGTGAAACCGTTCTATAGTACCTTGACTTTGAGGGTGATAAGCAGTAGAGGACACTTGTGTAATGTTTAACTGCCTCATGACTTGTCTGAATATTTTAGACAGAAAATTTGACCCTTGGTCAGATTGTATTTCCTTTGGCAATCCAAAATGTGTAAAAAAATTAATTAGTTCTCTAATAACAACAGAAGCAGATATATTTCTAAGAGGTACTGCTTCAGGGTAACGGGTTGCCATGTCCATTATTGTCAAGATGTACAAGTGACCATTTGACGTTCTAGGAAGTGGTCCAACAATGTCTACCTGTACCCTTTCAAATGGTTCTCCAAAATGTGGAATAGGAATCAAAGGTGCCACTTTTAACGACTGATTTGGCTTACCCATCTTTTGGCAAGTGTCACACGTCCGGCAGTAGTCCGCAACATCTCTCTTGAGGCTTGGCCAGTAGAAGCAACTCCTGATGCGCGCCACAGTCTTCCTTATTCCTAGGTGTCCCGACAATCCTCCATCATGTGCCATTGACAGGATTTCTTGACGTAATTCTTTCGGGACTACAACCTGCTCAACAGACATCCATGTAATATCATCTTTATCTGCATCTATTGGTACCCATTTTCTCTTTAAAACATTTTCCACCACAAAAATTTCGTTTTGCTGGTTTTCTCCATCTTCACATTTTTTGAACACTTCCACTAGACTTTCATCTGCCTTTTGCAGCTCTAATAATCTCTTACTATCAACATCACAATGGGTCAAGTTAACTACATCAAAATCATTCTTACCTAGTATAGTTTCTCCTAAATTTATGACATCCTCCTCTCCATCTGTAATCTTCCCAGACTCTACTCTTTCCTCATCATCTACAGAAATATGTTCAGGAGCAAGCAACGCATTTTGTGACATTGCCCTTGTCACAGCACAGGAAGGAAATACTATAGGATCCCTCTTAACTAATTCCTCAGTGGCTTTGTGCCTCTCAGGCTCATTGGACACAATGGGAACAGGGTGAACTCTGCCTCCAGCAAGGTCATTTCCCAGGATCATATCAATCCCAGACACAGGCAAATCCTCTATTGACCCAACAATCACCCTTCCAGACACCAAATTACTGGTCAATGTAACCTCCACCAATGGAGCAGATACACAGCCAGATAATCCTCTTAGAAGGACATTCCTTCCTAAATTTTCATAATCACCCACCAATTTACTCAGTACGAGTGACTGTGATGCCCCAGTGTCTCTTAACAGCTTGATAGGGACAGTTTTCCCCCCCAGAATTAATTTTCCATCCAATATAAAGTTATCAAAAGTGCCTTGCTTGCTCTCACTACATTCAGTTTCATAATGTTTCTTTACATCAATACAATTATCTTCCAAAGAAGAAATGAAAGAGACGGCCTTAAAGTCTCTCAAATACCGACTCTGACTATCTTTTACTTCTTTACTCTTTTTAAAGCAGTCTCTCTCCAAATGCCCTAATTTACCACAATAGTAACAAGCCTTGGGTTTATCTCTCACCTGCTTGACCATTATGGGTTCCCCCTGCTTCTGTGGCCCTGTACTCCGGTGCTGTGTGGTGCCTTGCTGTGGGTACACTACATTTCTACGAGGTGGTGGTACATTATAATCATATGTTTTATTCTTCACATTATCCCAAGAAACATTTCCCATTTTCCGTGAAATCACATACTCATCGGCTATGATGGCAGCTCTCGCTCCATTCTCTATCCCCCTCTCCAAAATATGGAGATATATATCCCTATTTATAGTTCTACAAAAGTCCTCTAGCAACAATAACTCATAAAGTTTCTCAAAATCCCCATTTACTTGTTTGGAGTGTAACCATCGTTTAAAAGCCTTGTCTTTCTCATGTAAAAAATCCACATGAGACACGCCAGTATTCTTAAAGTTGTTCCTAAAACGTAGACGATATGCCTCTGGTACCAACTCGTAAGCATGCAATATGGCAGCTTTCACTTTCTCATAATCATTACATTCATTTACCTCTAAAGCCGTATAAGCGCTCATGGCTTTTCCTTTCAACACACCTTGTAACAATATAGCCCATTTATCCTTCGGCCACCTCATATTGAATGCTACCTTCTCAAATGACATAAAATATTCAGTTGGATCATTTTCATTGTACTCCGGCACCATTTTCATATGCTTCGTTACATCAAAACCTGTGTGAAGCACATCACTTTCCCTTCTCTCTCCACATTCCAGCCTCTGCTGTTCAAGCTGTGCATTTATTCTAGCCATTTCCACTTGTGCCTGTATCCTAGCTAACTCAACCTGTTGATCCGTTACACTAGAACTTAATATTTCCCTCATACTCGGCAATCCCATTGTCACAGGTTCTACCTCCCTTTGTTCTTCCACCTCATCCTCAGCACCAGCTGCCATGTCCCATCCTTGTGCACCCTGTACACTCCTATCTGACCTCACCTGCATCTCATTCCACACCTTTTCCACCAAGTGTGCCTTAAGAATATCAGAAACCTCCAGTACCCCTAATCCTCTTGCTACCAACTGTAGTTCATGTTTTGTCAATACATCAATCTCCTCAAATGAAGGATTCGAACGTAAAAATGATTCAACATCATCTTGACATATTAACACAGGCATATTTATTAATATTACTCCTATCACATACCAAAAATATTTTGTTAAGAGAACAGATAACCTTGAATGACGTTTATCATGCAACTATCAAATTTAAGGAAAACTAAATATTCACCCCAGGTAAACAAGGATCCTGGCGAGGTCGCCAAATTCTTGTCACGGTCTTAGTTATAAGACCAGATGCACCCAAGAGAAAAAATGCACCGTTTCTCTCCCAAATACTCTATGTTGACACTACGGGGGTATACTTGAAACATTGAGAAAATAACCTTAATTTAATTCACATATACTATGCGTTTCACTCAAGTACATTGACCACATTTAACTTGACAATATATTATTAACATTAACTTAACACAATACATAATAACATTAACTTAACACAATACATAATACAATATATTAACACATTATTCTGTTCTCCCAACTTAAGCAATTCAAAAATAATAACTTAAATACTAAACCTTAAATATTAAACCTTAATACTACTTACAACTAAGTCACCAACCCCGTCACCACCACAATACACCACCAATCCACCTGGAGCACAAGAAGCAGAGGGAATGTCTGAAAACCCGACTTCCTGCCTTATATACCCTGTTGAAGGCATGACGTATGTGCATCTGAGATGCCTGACCCAATGAAACAACCCCCTCAACGCGGGAAACCTCTTGACCAATACCACTGCTAAACGTATGCACACACACTCTGCCATTGGTTGTCTTTCCTCGCTCGTTCCCTTCCAAAGATGGTAGTTAAGGATAATTCCCTTAACAGGTAGTTAAGGCTGGTTCAGGCCACTCGTCACAATATGTATTGTATATTATATTTATTTATCTGTTTATTTGGCGTTAAGGTGAGATTTTTTTTTTTTTTTTTTTTTTTTTTTTTTTTTTTTTGTGAATTTGAAGGTCTCTGATTCCTCCAAGTTATTCCACGAAACAGATCTCCTAGTTGTACCACTGAGGGTGTCTGTTTTCTGGTATAGTTATGAGGAATCACTAGCCTTCCAATTTACCAACAAGAAAATCTTCCCATATTAATGTTATATCAGTTTAATAGCTAGGCCTTGGAAAATGTACATATGTTTGTTTAGTCATTTCGCCTTCCCTAAACCCAAGCAAGATCATTATAGAAGAAGAGAAAAATATTGAGTTATAAAAAGGAATGAAGATGCAAGTTCAATATATTAACTGTATAATGAAATATGATCTAAAAAAAAAAAGATGACAGATAATCTTAAAAAAATATGCAATAATATAAGAAAAGCCATGAGTAAGTATATCATAACAAAAAATGAAGGAATAAGTCAAATTATAGCAATGATGCAGTTGAATGTCACAGAGAAACTTAACCTTAAATCAACACAACAGCAGCTAATGACTTGAATATACAAAGGTCATCATAAACCATTGTTTGTTTGTTTGTATACATTTGACTCAGTAATGGATACGAGGGTCAACACGTAGGAAAGGAGTATTATAATGTTAAGAGCTGAGTTATACATACATAATATCATATTATATATAGTATAAATATATAAGAGAGTATATTATTCACAGTATATGAGAGTTTATTCACAGTGTATATATATATATTTTTTTATACACACGACTCGTCAGATATATCTCCTCCTCCGCATTTCCATTATCATCAAATTACTAAAACATTGAGGTGCATTTTACATTTACGTAGTTATATTTGCATATTTTCAAGACACGGGATTCATTTCCGTGATCATAAAATTTTCAGTGAACATTTAGATGCCTGACTGAGAGTGAGAGAGTGTGGAAGAGAGTGCAAGTTGAGTGACAAGTTTCAAGTTGATGTTTATGGCGAGGCGAGGGGTCCTGGATGCTATCAACACAACACAGGTGCAAGTGGGGCAACGAGAGGGACGTGTCTCATATTTATACAACACCTCACACGCCTCGCTCTCCCACCTCCACCTTCACTCCCTCCACCTCCCCCTCTCCCACTTCTACATCCAGTGCTTCCTCCACCTTTACTCCCTCCACTTCCTCCACTCCCACTTCTACATCCACTGCTGCCTTCACTTCCACCTCCACTCCTTCATCCTCTCCCACTTCCACATCCACTGCTTCCTCCACCTCCCATTCCTTCTCTTTTTTCGTCTCCTCTTCCTCCTCCTCCTCCTCCCCCATCCTCCTTCTCCTTCTCTTCGTTCTCCCATTTCTCCTCCTCCCCACACTCCTCCTCTCCCATTCTCCCCCCCCCCCCCCCCCCCATCATCCTCCTCCTCCTTCCCCCCATTCCTCCTCCTCCCCCTAGTAAGGATGAGTAATAGGCAAAAATTCTATTTCAATTAAGTTTTTCATGTCTAGTGTTGTGAACCAAAAGGTGATTAAAGCAATTACTGTGTCCTTGATTAAGTTGGTGAGTACGTGTGTGAAATTATAAATATAGAAAAGTTGTCTGTTTGTTTTGTTTTTTTGTTGTTTTTTTCAGTTCAAAGCAGAAATAGACATCTCGCCTTGGCAGAGTTGTAACCGCAAAATTCTACCAAACGTCGGCTTACTACATATTGAGTTTAGTTGGAATCAAGGAAGGTTGTGGAGAGATGTAAGAAAATATATAGCGAAGGTAGCCCCAAAATAACTCTTTAGATAACGTGTCATAGTAAAAACAAAACAAATAACACTATTTTGTTTCCTCGTGTGTGTGCATATATATATCGACGACACACGTTATAGAATTAAATATATATAGATGTGCTCGGAAGCAAATGCTACTTATATATCTACAGTAAGTGTGATTTTGTCTAGTTCTCTCATAAATATTGTTCACACACTTTCCTTCCATGGCAACACACGACATGTACAGTAGTTGGCTACACTCTCACATGGGGTTTCGTGATGCCGTCTTGGTTCTTCCATCTGTTTATGACTGGTGTAGTGAGGGACATACATGCGACGAGTGATGGATTAGCTGAGGGAGCAAGGACGAAGGGATACTAAAATATATGTGATGGGAGAGTGTGGGAAGGAAACCAACTGATGTTTCTCTATAGCCCAGAGTATCGTAGTGAATGTACAGTAAGATTAATAATATACGTGAAAATGGAGAAGAAAAAAACGATCCTGAATGGAGGAAAGATATGCAGAAAATATTACTAGAAAAACATTTATGAATGCAAAACATAAGCTACGATTTAAAGTAGGGAAAAAAAAAAACAGAACGAAGTGGTGTAAATGAGATTCGTGAGAGCAATGCGTGGGCTATATATTGAAGGTAATGGCGAGGTAAGGGATATGCATGGCGTGGCTACAAGTGAATTAAGTCGGTGTGCATGGTGAGGGCTGACTGAGTACAAGGAGTAAGGACACGAAGGAAGAAAGCTTAAAAGAAGGGGAGATTCTCTAGTTGGTAAAATTGGAAGGCTGCCCATTCCTCCTAACTAAAGTATATATGCCAGAAAACAGACTCCCTCATTGGTAGTAATAGGGAATCTGTTTCATGGTATAGTTTGGATGAATCATTGACCTGACTTTCTCCTTCACCAAAGAGATAATTGCCCCTTAATTAAAAAAAACTCTGTGAAGTAGTCAGAAAATTAGAGTTTAATGAGTCCTTCAAAATAATATTGCCATGAAACATCACCTCTATGAAAGGAACTCGTTTCTTGTGTGGCATGTTTAAAAGAAATCAGAAGCCTCCAATTTTTATACGCGATCACAGGGTCTTTGATTAAGTTTCAGTACAGTGTTGGTAAGTTTGGAACGACAACTTATTCCTTCAAACTACTCCAGGGAACAACACACCATTAGTTTTGTCCATCTGGTCCTGTTTCCTGGCATACTTTGGAGGAATCAAGACACTCCAATGTACGAACCAAAAATATACTATCCAATCTAAAAAATAAAATAAAAAAAAAGATAAAACCCCACGTAAGAATAAAATAAATAAATGCACAACTAAAACAAGGAATATTTTAACTCTCAGACAAGAATATCTTTTAATTCAACAATTACTTATGGATTAATTATTTATTTAAGGATTAATAAACAGTTTTCACTCCTCGATCAAGAAAACATCGTCTGGTGATAGAGCAGGAAAAAAATATATTGTCTGTAAATCTTGGTGTGTTTTTTTCCCGAATCTGTCTTTCCATTTTTCTTTATTCTTTTTCTGTTTTTTTCCAAGCCTGGCTCCACATATAACCCAGAGAGAGAATGTGGAAAATATGAAACAAATGTATGCATAGACACGTACAGTTTCCCGAAAGATTATGTGAACCTTTTCAGCCTACTACATAATATTTCTGTGTCATAGTATGTGTGTGTATAGCGATCGTGGGCGTGGTTGTGTACTTTGTGTGTATGTGTGTGAATGTGTGTGTGTGTGTGTGTGTATAGCGATTGTGTGTGTGTGTGTGTGTGTGTGTGTGTGTGTGTGTGTATAGCGATCGTGTGTATGTGTATGTGTGTGTATAGCATGTGTATGTGTGTATAGCAATTGTGTGTGTGTGTGCGTGTGTGTCGATCGTGTGTGCGAATGTGTGTGTGTATAGCAATTGTGTGTGTGTCTGCGTGTGTGTAGCGATCGTGTGTGCGAGTGTGTGTGTGTATAGCAATTGTGTGTGTGTGTGTGTGTGTGTGTGTTGGGTGCGACACATGCAGTGAGGCACCAACCCCCCTGCTGTTTCATAGGACTCTCGCTCATTTCATTTATTCAACTCCATTTGAACCAGAAGGTAATGACGGTCTCGTGGAAACAACAACATACACACACCCTCATCATAAATATATATACACAGTACACTCCTATATACAACATACACACACACACCTCATAAATATAGATACAGTACACTCCTATATACAATACAGTGATATACAGTTATTTTTATATATTTTTTATATGTTACAATATTGGATATATGCTTCATGAGGCCCGTTACCGAGTCCCAGGTCATCTCCTATACACACACACACACACACACACACACACACACACACACACACACACACACACAATTATCTGAGTACGTATGACAAATAGGCACGGAACTCCCAAAGTAAACCCGAAGAAAAAATGCTTTGACACAACCTCACTCTTCCCTATTTGGTTCACACACACACAGACACACACACACACACACACACACACACACACACACACACACACACACACACATACACACACACACACACACACACACACACACACACACACACACACACACACATACACACATCCAGTGATCAATACATACTTCACGAAGACGTGGGAATTTGGTTGGATAGATAGTACACATTTATAGTAGGTCAGAGCGCCTTGAGTCCTCCAAACTATGTCATGAAACAGGTCCCCCATTTGTAACAACAATGAGGTGATCTGTTTCCTGGGATGGTGTGGAGGAATCAGTAGCCCCCACTCCCCCACCCTCCCCCCACCCCTCCTCCTCCAGTTTACCAAAATGATATTCTTTCCTTTCTAAGTATTGACAAAAATGAATCACATAAAACACAGCCGAACCGCAGCTTATACTTTTATGGGAAGACAAAGTTGAAAAAGTTGGTCCTCAGCTGCTGCAATAACCCACTTTATAATCTCTTCAATTCTTCCCAGACGGTTTTTCAAGTATCATTCCTGCCTGGAGAAGTAATAATCTTGGTCATACATACATCCATAAATCATAATATTGTGTTTACATTATGTTGGAGAGGTATACGTACTTACACATGTTTAAACAATAGACTACAGCCCCACATTTTTGCAAACATTAATTAATTTTTCGTCAATTGGTCATGCTTTTAATTTGCTTTACAATCCGCTGGTTCATGTAACGTAATCCAATAATAGATAAGACGATATTATCTATTTGTCACGCTTTAATTTTTGTTATAATCCACTGGTACATGTAGCCTAATCCAATAATAGATAAAACGGTAAATATAACACAAACAAACAAACAAACAAACGAAAAGTGTGTTAGACGTGTCCCTGACGGCTACATCTCATCATTAAGTGGGTGTGGGAATAGGGGGACAGGCTTGGGGGGGGGGGGGGGGGGGGGGGGGGTGTTAGGGGGGTACATCAATATAGGACAGGCTTTCTACCCACCCCAAGCCTGTCCCCCTATTCCTGCACCCCCCCTCCCCTAGTCCATCCCCAAGCCTGTCCCGTATTCCTGCATCCCTCCCCCCAGTCCATGCCCAAGCCTGTCCCCTATTCCCACACCCCCTTAATCAATACCGGTATGACTTGAATTAAAGGCTATGTATGTATGTATAGTTTTGACGTATTTGGAGGTAATGATTCCTCCAAAAGATTCCAAGCAACAGGTCACCCTTATTTTAGTTCATTTGTTCCGTTTTCTGGACATACTTTGGAGGAAACAATTAGCTCCAATGTATGTACCAAAAGTGTACTATCTATCCCCTTAAACGAGTGACGACGTAGAAACCTGCCGTGTAATGCAACCTTAAATTACGGGCCAGTCAGTCAGTACAGTGTTGACAAACCCGGAGGAATTGACCTTTCAAACTATTCCCAGCGACACACAGACCAGACCAGACCACCTTTATTTTCGTCCATCTGGTCCTGTTTCCTGACATACATACATTGGAGAGGAATCAACACCTTTCAGTGTACTTAAGGTGGTATTATTTTCTTTTATGGTACATTGGAGAGCCTTGATTCCTCCAAAGTATGCTAGGAAACAGGATCAGATGAGCAAAAATAATAGTGTTTGTTCTGTCTGTTGCTTGGAATAGTTTGGAGGATTCAGTTGCTCCAGATTTACCAAAACAAAACTTCCCCCTTAATTAAAGCGTACCTGTTACCCCTATTTAACCTAGATACGTTTCCTTGCCCATCACATTTTTTCAATAGTGGGACGTTTGACTAGTGTAGTATTCGTGACAATAACTCATCTTGTGAATGGAATCTCACCCAAACTGATCAGGATATTGAGGTGAGGTTAGTGTTTGTGTTGATTATAGAGTCAGCAGTGGCCTCTTGTTGCCTTGGACACGTACCCTATGATCGATATCACTTAGATTGAATGGAAATATTTTTTAGTGATATTGAAGGCGTGTAATACAACCTCGAGTACAATACTTGGAATTCTCGAGACTTAAAGTAAATGGAGGGGAAAAATTGAGGACGCAAAATGTGAAACCCCATGACACCCCTTCAGCGGAACTACCAAAAAAAAAAAAAAAAAAAAAAAAATTACAGTTACTCCACCCAATGGTTATTAAGGGGGTGTGGGAGTAGGGGACAGGCTTGGGTATTTTTTTTTTTTTGGGGGGGGGTGCGGGAATAGGGGGACAGGCTTGGGATGGGTAGAAAGCCTGTCTCCCTATTTCCACACACCCCTAACCTTCCCCATCCAAGCCTGTCCCCTACTCCCGCACCCCCAACCCTAAACCTGTCCCCCAATTCCCGCACCCCCTTAATATTACGAATATCTTAAACCCTGGCTGAAAGGACTAGGAATACGAATCTACTGTATATATGTATGAAGCAAAATGATACATGGATTGTTTATAAAAATTACACATGGATAGTGAAGTCGTTTATAAAAATGCTGACACCTATAATTATATATATATATTTTGTTTTTTCTTTCTGACACAAGGTGGGTTAAACTTGTACCCAAATTATTACGCCAATCCAAACAAAAGAGCAGGATTACATTCACGCCAACACGAACACTCATGCATGCTCGTTTGTAACCAACATACGCACACGAGCATGAGACATTGGATAACACACACACACACACACACACACACACACACAGAAATACGCCAATTATATAATCCAAGAAGCACACGCATTACAGGCATATACAAACATATACATACATACATTCAAACATACACACACAAATACATACATACATACATACATACACACACAAATACATACATACACACACATATACGTACATACAAACATACATACATTTTTCCGGGTTCTTTTTCATGAGTATAAAAACAGTTGTCTCCGTGTACACCAAAACCCCGTCCACCTCACACATGGCCCTGTTCACATGCACAGTGCTACAAACACTATATACACGCACACACAACTGCATTAAGAGCTTACACACACACACACACATACGCACACACATACGCACGCAGGCACACACACACACACACATACACACGCAGGCACACACACATACACACACACGTCTTTCATTTTCAACATAAATTAGGAGATACATAATATTATATACACGTTATTCTTTCTCCATACACACACACATACACATACACACATGTAGGATACACACACATACACACACGTCTTTCATTCTCAACACAAATGAGGACACACACACACACACACGCACACGAAGGCACACACACACGCACACACACATACACACACACACGCACGCACGCAGGATACACACACACACACACACGCACGTCTTCTTTCTCAACACAATTTCGGACACACACGCACATACACAGACACACACACACACACTTTTTTTTCTCAACACATATGCGGACACACAGGTTAAAGATACGTAAGCCTGTAAACACAAACACACACAAATATAATCTACACATGTGTACTCGTATGAAGGCGTTATTTTTAATACAAAATAACTATTACTTTTCCCTGGATTAAAATAAATCTCCCCTATATTATTATGAAGGGAATTAAATAGGTTCGTATGTCTACTTTAAACTACTCTATATATTCCATGACCGAGACGACCGAATACCATAATATTAGTAATCTTATAAAGTTCATCTATATGTGACTGAGAATATGATGAATCCCTCCAGCCCAACAGATGACATGATACAAACATTATGTACTTCAAAGCGATCCAAGGGGAATTATCCAGCACCGTAACCCTTCCATCATCACCTCTTTATCCTTCATGTTATTATCTCTTCTCTTCTCTTCTCTTCTCTTCTCTTCTCGTCTCTTCTCTTCTCTTCTCTTCTCTTCTCTTCACACCTACACATCACTCACTTGTGCTCCCACATTCACCACACTTGTCTCACCCATACACACTCCTCACATCACTCACAGCTCCTCATCTCGCCCCTATTAAGATGAATTCCTAACATTCTTCTCTTGCCATTCTCATATCTTCTTCTACTTCTCTCTCTCTCTCTCTCTCTCTCTCTCTCTCTCTCTCTCTCTCTCTCTCTCTCTCTCTCTCTCTCTCTCTCTCTCTCATACATATAAATAAATATATAATAAATATATATATATATATATATATATATATATATATATATATATATATATATATATATATATATATATATATATATATATATATATATATATATATATATATATATATATATTCCTTTTCCAATAGTTCTCCCCTTGTCAACCCTCTCCATCACCTCCCTTCACTTCCCCTCTCTCGTTCCTGTCCCAAAGTCTCGTATTCCCCACTTCCCCTTCACCCTCCCTCCTCCTTTGACCTCCCTCCGTCCTCTCTGCCAACCTTGTCCTACTTCTGACTACAATATTATTTGGTTATATGTTCTTATTTTATTCCAAATCCCCTGGACAGTATTCCTACTCACTATACTCAATTCAGCTCTCCTGTTTAACATTCACCACCTCGACCCACTGAAGCACACAAGGTAACTAACTAAGGTACCCTAACTTCTCCTTCAGTTAATTACCTTCTTGGAGTTCCATAGTTACTGTTGTTGTGGACGAATTGGAGGGCTACTGGACCCTTCAATCCTGCCACACATCAAACCCTCGACTCGTATACTGAGGGACTAATCTGCTTCATTATGTTATAGTCTGAAGGAATCGGTAACTCTCCATTACACCGACAAACAGATGACCTTCTTACAGTGGATACAAATTACATAGTGTTGTGTATTCTCAGTGTTGTGTATTCTCTTTCTGTGGACATCTTTTAAGGGGAGAGTATACTTTTGGTACATTGGAGTGCCTTGATCCCTCCAAAATGTGCCTAGAAACAGGACCAGATGAACAAATATAATGGTGTTCTGTTGCTTGGACTAGTTTGAAGGAATCATTTACTCCAGATTTACCAAACAACTGTACTTCCCCCTTAAATTTCCTAGTGTTTGGTGACGAGCCTGAGAGGATTAATAAGGCATTCCTTCCCACTCTCCTCTTCCAGCACACC
>JAWZYT010006920.1:0-7500 GCA_034508575.1 Petrolisthes manimaculis | reverse complement strand
TTTAAGAGATACATTAAGGTGGTAATTCTTTTTTGTTACACCTACACAATGTTGGAATGTAATAATACGCTTCTTGGGTTCTCAGCCTCCAGCACACACATTTTATTATCATAGCATTCTTTGTTGGTATATGTATGCAGTATCTCTCTATCTACTCTTTATCTCAGTATCTCTCTCTATCGTTCTATCTATCTATTTATCTATCGTTCTCTCTATCTACTTATCTATCATTCTATATATCTATTTATCTATCTATCGTTCTATCTATCTATTTACCTATTTATCGTTCTAGCTATCTATTTATCTATCTATCGTTCTATCTATTTATCTATATATCTATTTATCTATATATCGTTCTACATATCTACTTATCTATCATTCTATTTATTATTCGATGTATCTATCTATCTATTTATCTCTTCATCAAACTATATATTGCACCGAACAAAACACAGACACAAAAATCAACACACATCACAACAAAACCCTTTCTCTTACCATACCTTATTTATATAGATGCTAGACAGTACATACATACAAAAATACTTAAAGCTCAAAACTGTATCACATATACAATTCCACTGACTGTTGTTGTTATGCAAGACTTTCGCTTCAACCTGCATCAGAAACAAATAGTACGTGTGTGTGTGTGTGTGTGTGTGTGTGTGTGTGTGTGTGGTGTGTGAGAGAGAGAGAGAGAGAGAGAGAGAGAGAGAGAGAGAGAGAGAGAGAGAGAGAGAGAGAGAGAGAGAGAGAGAGAGAGAGAGAGAGAGGAGAGAGAGAGAGCAGCTGCACACGCTCACTCCATTCAAGAATTGAATATTTAACCAATAGCACCTGTGTATGTGTGTGTGTATGTATGTGTGTGTGTGTGTGTGTGTGTGTGTGTGTGTGTGTGTGTGTGTGTGTGTGTGTGTGTGTGTGTGTGTGTTAATAGATAAATATATATATAGGCTACAGAGTCCAGTTATTAAAATGATAATAAACAATAACACAAACAAGCAGAGATAAAAAAAAACATACATAATTTATACAACATTTTGTAAGTACATACGTTTATGCATGCCTCTTAGTATACACGAATACATACAAACCACCATACGAACAAGAATATATATATAATTTTAAGCATACAGTATATACAGTACATACATACAAATGGACAGACTTTCAGACAGATACAAGATAATTGAGAGAAAAAGAGAGAGACAAACACACAGACAGACAGACAGACAGAGAGAGGTAATAAGACAGCCCAAACCAAACAGACAGATAATGAGAGAGACACACAATTAGACAGACAGACAGAGAGACAGACATACAATTAGACAGACAGAGAGACAGACAGACACAAGAAAACTGAGAGACAGACAAACACAGACAGACACAAGAAGACAATTCCAAAACCAGACAGTCCAAAACCAGACAGACAGCCAGCCAGACAGACAGACAGAATGAGAGAGAGAGAAAGTGATTGCAATTGCCCCAGTGAATATTGGAGGGAGCAGGAATAAAAAGTGATTAATTTTTTAGAATAGGAGGAACGAAATTACATATAAAATGGAGGGAAGCCAGTGAGGGAGAATGTGCAAGGAGACGAGGAGGAAATGTGTTGAGTATCTGGATTGAATATGAAGGGAAATGAAGAGAATGTGAAGGGAAATGAGCAGGAAATGTGTTGAGTTGTCTGGAGGGAGTGTGAAGGGAAATGAAGAGAATGTGAAGGGAAATGAGGAGGAAATATGTTGGATGTCTGGAGGGAATGTGAAGGGAAATGAAGAGAATGTGAAGGGAAATGAGGAGGAAATATGTTGGATGCCTGGAGGGAATGTGAAGGGAAATGAAGAGGAAATGTGTTGGATGTCTGGGAGAATGTGAAGGGAAATGAAGAGAATGTGAAGGGAGATGAAGAGAGAATGTGTTGTCTGTGTGGGAGAATGTGATGGGAGAAGAGAATGTGTTGAGTATCTGGTGGGAATGTGAAGGGAAATGAGGAGGAAATAATTATGTTGGTTGTCTGGAGGGAATTAATGTAAAAGGAAATGAGGAGAGGAAGTGTATGTATATAGAGAGAATGAAAACTGTGAAAGAATGTGTAATGTGTAAGAGTGCTAGTAAAATGTGAGAGAGTCAGGAGAATGTGTTAAGAGTGTAAATAGAATGAGCAGAGAATGACAATTAAAAAAAAAAAGGATAGAAATGGCCACAACCAAAAGAATAAAATAAATGCACGTATAAAAAAGTATCAGGTGAACATGAGAGGTCAGGTAAGGAGAAACTTATGATTGAACTCTTACCTCGTCTCACTGAAATATATATATGTAAATAATAGTACGTACTGATGAGGCCTCGGGGAATAGAACAGCAGCGAGCGACAGGAAACAATAAGAAGGTTTAAAGAAGACAAATGACACTTTATAGTTGTTGTTGTTATTATTATTATTATTATTATTATTATTATTATTATTATTATTATTGACTTTATTATTAGTAGTAGTATTACGAGGCAGAGAGACTGACAATAACGTGATGTTGTGTGTGTGTGTGTGTGTGTATTTTAGCGTGATGTGTGTGTGTATTCTAGCGTGATAGATGTGTGTGTGTACATTTTAGCGTGCATGATATGTGTGCGTGTGTGTGTGTATATATATTACCCATCTCCTATAGGATTCAATTACCCTCTACAACCCCAGACAGCCTCACGTCCCTCATTCACTAACAGGCTAGAATGATCATCTAAACACGAGACACCACCCAGATAACTTTAAGAGGGTGTGGGAGTAGTGGACAGGTTTAGGGGGGACTGGGGGTGGTGCAGGAATAGGGGGACAGGCTTGGGGGGGACTGGGGGGGGTGCAGGAATAGGGGGGCAGGCTTGGGGGGGACTGGGGGTGGTGCAGGAATAGGGGGACAGGCTTGGGGTGGGTAGAAAACATGTCACCCAATTCCTGCACTCCCTTAACCCCCTCAAGCCTGTCCCCCTATTCCCACACCCTCTTAATAATACTAATAATAATGAAGAGCAATGCTTGGTATGATGTGAGAGTAGACCGTCACGTCACTGAGCCTGAGGGGTTATAATGGAACGCCAGGACCTGTGAAACATTTACATATTATGCAGATAAAGGCAATTTATTAATTCATGAAACTGCCATTTCGTCGGGTGAACAATTGGTGGACTGGCATATGGCAGAATGAACCGTACAGATATTGGTGTTACTTACAGTCACAATTTATACGATTTTATGTAATATTTTATTTGTATGTATTTTTATTTTCTATTTTTTTTGTGTGTGTGATACTATAGTGTCCTTTCAATCATAACATAACATCATAACTTTCGCCTTTATATTAATGTCCGTATTAATGATAAGGAATGAATGAATGAATGAATGAATGAATGAATTAATGAATGAATGAATGAAAAGGTGAGGAAAGATGATTGTGTTAGGCCAGACAGAACTTATACTACAACACAAGTAGGAGAGAATCAGGAAGGAAAGGAGGGACAGCTGAAGAGAGGAAAGGGAATGAATGGTTCTGATGCGTAGGGGCGCCAGAACCTTCAAGTATATCTAGTCCACACCCAGGTAAGGAATAAGGTCCTATGGAGAGTACGGATTTGAGAGATTAAAAGAGTGTACCATATAATATCAACCTTTATAATTATTCTCTATTAGACAAACAGTTGACACTATAATATTTTGGACGTTTTCGTTGTTTGTATGGGAGTGAATTGTACGAAGAATATTTTCTGCCTTATTTCTGCTTCCAAACTAAAACGCTTGAATAGTACGAGAATTAACCGATTATAGTGCGTTATATGATACTGTATAATTATCTATCTAGCTGTAGTATATGATATTCTGTAAAATGTCCAATTAAACATTTATCGTACCTGCAGATGGACACATTGTTATATACGGAAAACAGTTAAATAATATGAGTTACGGTTCCTACAGCTGATGTCCAATATCGTACATATATATATATACAGTGGAAGTGTCTTTTTGTCTATTCAGAGTCTTTCTACGGAAAAATATACACATATATTGTACATACTTGTGTGCGTGTATGTTTTAGTGTGTCGAGAGTAAGTGCATGCATGAGAAAATAGCGTTATGTTTGCCCAATATACACGTTTTTAAGTGTGTGTGACTGAATCTGTCTATAAATCAGTGTTTGGGTTTCTTTGTGGTAGTGGTGGTTCTTATACCTGTAATCTGCCTGTCAGTTTATGTGTTATTCACCCTGACGTCAATCTCTCCTTTCATTTTTCAGTGCTTCTCTCAGGCTCCCTATTTGTCTATCACGTGTCTCGCTTCATGTGAATATTATGACATGTGAACGAGTACCGGTATACGATTAAAGGTTATAAAGTGAAACATACACACCCATATGGGAAATCATTCACGGTCCTTAGCAACAAACTTTAGACGAAACGTTGTGGTGTTTTGTAAGCATATATTGTTACATTTATTTCATAATTTCTATTTACTAAGTTAGCCCTTTTGGTAGTTATACACTTCCTAACTGTAATGAACTGCAATGCTATATTGGGAGAGGTGCAAAGTTTCATCTGTAAACAATTATATCGTTCCAAGTGGTGGTGTTTCTTGGTCTCTCAGAGGTGTTGAATAGGTTATGTCGTCCGGGTGTGTTGGTGTCCAATAAGATTTTCTTGTGTGTTTGATTGCCACGTCACTTTTCTACCATCTTTCTGCTCGACAGTCCAATTTGGGTCTGCTTGAACACGAACTCAGTCATGTCTTTAGGTTTTTGTGTCAAGTACGTGTTGGTCGGAAATCTGGTCCTTGTAACTTCCATCTGTTTATTTTTATCTCATTTACTTATATGGACTATTCTACTTCCTTATTTTTTTGTCTTGTAAGCTTCTATCTCATTCTTCCTCATCCTACAAGGTCTTTTAGGCCTAGGGAGCTCTCCATTTTTTTTATCTCCACATAAATTTAATGACCTTGTAAGCATCAGTCTTTCTCCATTCTCAGTCTTCATTGGCCGTCTATCTTCTTCGTCTATTCGTCCTTCATAATAATATTTACTACGTCTTTTTGTTTGTTATTTGTCGTGTCTCGTATTTTATTCATCACGTCTTTTGCTTCTTGTTTATCTGTGCCCCGTATTCTATTCATCAATTCTCTTTGTTTATTGTCTGTCTGTGCCTCGTATTTACCTTCATCACGTCTCCTTCTTGCTGTCTGTCTGTCTGTGTGTTTGTTCATCCTCTTCACTGGCTGTCCATCACACCTGTCAATCCATTAAGCCGGTACTCCCTTGTCAAATAAGTGTCATGTCGTGTTTTACCTGAGCGTCGGGGTCTGCTTCCTTCCCCTGTTGTACCCATCACCATTTTCTATCGAGCGAGGTGAGGTGTTGGATGCAGGCCTCATATTTAGGAAGCCTTAAGGGCAGAGTATACTTTTGGTACATTGGAGTGCCTTGATTCCTCCAAAGTATGCCAGAAAACAGGCCCAAGTTAACAAAACTAATGGTGTTCTGTTGCTTGAAATAGTTTGGAGGATTCAGTTGCTCCAGATTTACCAACTCTGTACTTCTATTTTGGTATATTGGAGTACCGTTATTCCTCCAAAGTATGCCAGGAAACAGGACCAGAACAGCAAAAATACTGGTGTTCTGTTGCTTGGAATATATAGTTTGGAGGATTCAGTTGCTCCAGAATTACTAACACAAAACTTCAAACCTTAACTTTCTCCCCAAATTCTGTTAAGTTACTTCCAGCATCAATGTGTTGTTTTATCTGATGCTGTTTTTTGCTCGACCCGATATTGTTTCCTGTTATACGTTGTCTGTGTCCTCCCGTTTGTTGGTTTTCTTCCGTTGTTTTCTGGGAGTTGATGTTTATTCCCAATATTCCCGTGAAATCAGGTTTTGATACGTCATCGTTATTTTTTTAATGTTATTATTAAATTTGGTTGATGAGTGCACTTGTAATTCGATCATGATTTCGTACCTTAGTTTATATGTTTGTATTTTATGTGTATGTGTGAGCAGCAGCAGCAGCAGCAGCCTACAGTTCCCTGCCTGTTACTACCGGTTCCTACAGTTCCCTGCCTGTTATTACCGGTTCCTACAGTTCCCTGCCTACTACTACCGGTTCCTACAGTTCCCTGCCTGTTATTACCGGTTCCTACAGTTCCCTGCCTACTACTACCGGTTCCTACAGTTCCCTGCCTGTTATTACCGGTTCCTACAGTTCCCTCCCTGCTACTACCGGTTCCTACAGTCCCCTCCCTGCTACTACCGGTTCCTACAGTTCCATCCCTGCTACTACCGGTTCCATACAGTTCCCCGCCTGCTACTACCGGTTCCATACAGTTCCCCGCCTGCTACTACCGGTTCCTACAGTTCCCTGCCTACTACTACCGGTTCCTACAGTTCCATCACTGCTACTACCGGTTCCTACAGTTCCCAGTCTACTACTACCGGTTCCTACAGTTCCCTGCCTGCTACTAGCCTACTACTGGTTGTCATTTTCACCCTCATGGCTGTGTGTTCAGAATGGTTCTCGTTCACACGCAGATTTCAGTGCGGTGGTTTGCATATTTCGCTTTTTGAGCCTCACGTCCCATGTTCCTTTTTTTTTTTTTTTCATTGCTCACTCTTCCCCCAATTTATTTGAGGTGAATAATTGTATTTCCCTGCAACAATGAGTAACAATTGTTCAGGACCTTTGGGTGCAATAGGTTTCACTGTAATAAAAGCCTGAGTCAAATTTATAAATGTAGGAATAAAAAGGCTGACATGAATAAAGTACTTTAAAATATCTATATAATAAAAAAAAAATGCAATGTCAATTCAGGAACTACATATTCAATTTGGCTGTAATAAAATTCATATTTATTATAAAAATATGCATACGCTGAGCTTCCCAAATGTCACCACACCGGTTACGCTTTAGTATTACACCCCAAAAGGTCATAAATGGTTGAACACAGGCGAAAAGGTTGAAAAGTTTGCTCAAAAATAGCAAAATGCTCGAGTGAACGTATGAATGTAGCAGTGAAGAGGAAGGAAGGATGGAAGGAAGGAAAGAGGAAAAGGGGGTGATATAAGAATGAAATAGAAGGAAGGAAGAGAGGGAAGTAATGGAAGGAGGATTTAGAGAAGTAAAGCAGAAGGAAGAAAGGAAAGAAGGAAGGAAGGAAGGAAGGAAGGAAGGAAGGAAGGAAGCAAGGAAAGAAGGAAGGAAGCAAGGAAAGAAGGAAGGAAGAGGGGGTGATGAGATAATGAAATAAGAGGATGGAAGAGAAGGAAATAATGGCGAAAGAATTTAGATAAGTAAAGCTGAAGGAAGATAGGAAGACGGGGAGATGAAAGAATGAAGTAAGAGGAAGGAAAAGAGGAAAATAATGGACGAGAATATAGACGAGTAAAGTCAGGAATGAAGGACTAGAGAGAAAAATTAAAATACCCGTTCGAGATCAAAAAAATATATGCGTGAAAGAATACACACGAGAG
>JAWZYT010006919.1:7500-19994 GCA_034508575.1 Petrolisthes manimaculis | reverse complement strand
GTAGTGGTGGTGGTGGTGATGATGCTGGTGTTGGTAGCAGTGTAGGTAGTGGAGGTAGTAGTAGTAGTGGTGGTAGTGGTAGTGGTATTAGTGGTTCTAACTCCAACACGGTTTATTGCTCCTTTTCCGTCCCAGTTCATTCTCAAGTCATGTAAATTGGTCTGCTCTATCTCTCACTTCTATCTTTGTGGACGCGCCTGGCATTCCTCAACAAATTTTCAGCCCATGACGACTCCATTTCTTCTGACTTCATTCCGGCTTACAGATTCCTTTCAGGTTTCATCTCCATCCTGCCTTACACCAACTTGAAGGGCGTATTCTCTTTTGGGTAAATATTTGAGGGCGACTGATTCCTTCAAGATATGCCAGGAAACAGAATGATTCAGTATATATCCATGGGATCTGTTTCCTAGTGTTGTGTGGTGTGTTGTGTAGACTCCAACTGAACCCCCAAACAAATAGCTTCATGTAGCCTCATCTTGTTTTTATTTCTCCTCCATATTTTAGTCACTTTCCTCCTTACCTTGCTTCTCATCTCTCCTCTTTTTTGCCTCCTTCTTCCTGCATATGTTTTCCTTGGCCTTCCATCCTCCTCCTCCTCCTCCTCCTCCTCCTCCTCCTCCTCCTCCTCCTCCTCCTCCTCCTCCTCCTCCTCCTCCTCCTCCTCCTCTCCATCTCTTCCCTCGACTTTCTGATTTTCCAACTTATTTATATAATTTCTTCTCGTGAAATTAGTGAGAATTGACAATAGAACAGTGAGACAGTAGAACAGAACAGTGAAACGGTGTAACAAGAACAGTGGAAGAGGGACAGTGGGAAGGTGGAACATGAACAGGACAGTGGAAGAGGACAGTGGAAGAGGGACAGTGGAAGAGGGACAGTGGAAGAGGGACAGTGGAAGAGGGACAGTGGAAGAGGGACAGTGGGACGGTGGAAGAGAGAAGGTAGAAGAGGGACAGTGGAAGAGGGACAGTGGAAGAGGGACAGTGGGCATGTTGGGGGCAGGTGGTATGACTTGTAATTAGAGGGTAAGGACCGCCACGCCGTGTGATCCACTGTTACGCTCCATTACTGCTGGCGTATTCTAATTAATCCGGATATAATATGATTACACGTTGTCCCACCCGGAATTAAATGCAATTATCCGTAATGAGGAATGGTGCCTGACTCTGTGTGTGTGTGTGTGTGTCTGTCTGTGTGTGTGTGTGTGTGTGTGTGTGTGTGTGTGTGTGTGTGTATGTGTGTGTGTGTGTGTGTGTGTGTGTGTGTGTGTGTGTGTGTGTGTGTGTGTGTGTGTGTGTGTGTTTTTTACTTGAGAACGTATCATCATTTAGGTTAGGATATGAAAGAAAGGAGGAATAGTAGAGAGAAAGGAAAGGGATAGAAACAACAAACGGGGAACTGGGAAAGGGGATTAAAAGGGGACTGCATGGGAATGAAAAAGAAAAGAGAGGGATGTAGATGGGAACAAGACAGGATCGAGTCTGGGAAGGAGAAACAGAGGGGGAGGAGAGGGAGGGATGGGGAATGAAAAGGGGAGGAGAGGGAGGGAGGATGTGAAGGGGAAGAGAGGGAAGGGGAATGAGAAGGGGAGGAGAGTGAGGGGGAATGAGAAGGGGAGGAGAGGGAGGGAGAATGAGAAGGGGAAGAGAGTGAGGGGGAATGAGAAGGGGAGTAGAGGGAGGGGGAATGAAAAGGGGAGTAGAGGGATGAGGATTAAAATATAGACTGAGAAAGGGGTCTGGGAAGGAGAACTAAGGTAGGGGGACACTGGGGAACTAAGGTAGGGGGACACTGGGAAGGGAAGGAAGGAAGGGAGACACATCAACCCAAGACTATACACAGGCAATTGGAACTAATCAATAATAACCCCACTAGGAAAATACAAGGCATATTATATCATCTTCATTGACCAGGCGTGACAAATTAAAGTGCAAGTAATGAAAATATGGCAGTAGATTGTTACACTGCAGATGGATTGGGTGGTTATATAATGCTGGTGTGTGTGGGGTGGGTGGTGGGGTGTTTGGGACAAGGATGGGGGACATGAGGGGGGTAGGAAAAGGAGGAGGGGGCGCAAGTAGGGATCAGGTAGAGGAAGAGAAGGGGAGCAGGAGAAGGAGAGGTTGGAGGGGGTCTGTAGGGGGAGGACGAAGGGGAATAGAAGAAGAGGATGGGGCTTGGAGGGGATGGGAAGGGACGAGGAGAAGGAGAAGACAGGAGGAAGGGAACAGGAGGAGAAATATGAGGAGGAGGGGGCCAGGATGAGGAGGAGGGGGCCAGGATGAGGAGGAGGGGGCCAGGATGAGGAGGAGGGGGCCAGGATGAGGAGGAGGGGGCCAGGATGAGGAGGAGGGGGCCAGGATGAGGAGGAGGGGGCCAGGATGAGGAGGAGGGGGCCAGGAAGAGGAAGGGATACAGGGACGAGGACGAGGGGCTGAGGGGGAGCATGAGGAAAGAGAGTCTGGGTCAGGAATAGGAGGATGGGACGAGGAAAAGAAGAGGAGACAAGAACGGAGGAGAAGGAAGGCGGGGAAGGGGGGCAGGGTATGGAGACAGGAGGAGGAGGGACAGGGTATGGAGACAGGGGGGTGAGGGGCAGGGTATGGAGACAGGAGGAGGAGGAGGGACAGGGTATGGCGACAGGAGGAGGAGGGACAGGGTATGGAGACAGGAGGAGGAGGAGGGACAGGGTATGGCGACAGGAGGGGGAGGGGCAGAAGGTTATAGTGAGTACAGACGTCAGCTCCTGCAGACACCTTGACGGGGCCTTTGTGGTACTGATCACGACTATGGAAGTGGCCCCAGGCTGTGTGGAGTGAGGCAGAGAGGGAATGGGAGGGAAAGTAGGGGGAAAGGAGGGAGGGAATGGGAGGGAAAGTAGGGAGTGAGGAAGAGAGGCTATGGGAGGGAAAGTAGGGAGAAGGGAGAGAGGGAATGGGAGGCAAAGTAGGGAGAAAGGGAGGGAAAGGAGAGAGGGAATGGGAGGGAAAGTAGGGGAAAGGTAAGGAAGATATATAAAGGAAGGAAGGGAAAGGGAAGAAGGAAAGGAAAATAAGAAAGTAAGGTAGAGGGAGATGTAGGAAAGAAATGGAAAAGAAAAAGATATAGAAAGATGACAAACCAATAACATAAAATACCATAAATAATAATAATAATACAACACATAAAACCGACGAAAACGGTGTCTACATAAATACTTTACTACATATCATACGGTACATATGTTGGGACTCGTGATAACCTGATAAAATGATGCTAAAATTAATAGTCCTGGTAAAAAGTTTCCATTTCGACTTCACCAGACTGTAACAGGGTATATAATTATGATACTATCCATGCAATCCACAATAAACGTAATGGTATCGTTGGACTGTGAAAAATTACCATAAACTAAGAAGAAATCATTCACACACACACAGACACACGCTCTCACACACACACAAACGTTCTCTCTCTCTCTCTCACACACACACATACACACACACTCTCACTCTCTCACACACACACACGTTCTCTCTCTTTCTTTCTTTCTCTCTCTCTCTCTCTCTCTCTCTCTCTCTCTCTCTCTCTCTCACACACACACACACACACACACGACGGTAACGTGACATAGAAAGCTTTATATCGATGTTACGGTAATAATATAATACAGGAAGGAAATAAAGCACAATGTAACACTTACTTATTCCTTCGACCCTCCTGCTGCCACTTGAAGTCTGTCTGTCTGTGTGTGTGTCTTACCTGTGGGGAATAGAAAAGTTTGGTTGGTGAATTAGGTTACTATCTTGGGGTCAATATATCTTAGTGTTAAATCAGAGGAATGGGACCTCTTTCATTGTTTGTGTATGTGTGTGTATGTGTGTGTGTGATTAGTACTATTTGTGTGTACTGTATGTCTATCTGTGTGATGCTGTGTGTGTATATGTTGTCTGTCTGAGTGTTGTATGTGTGTATTATTATTATCATTATTATTATTATCATTATTATTATATTTATTATTATTATTATTATCAGTATTATCATTATTATTATTATTATTACTATAATTATTATCATTATTATTATTATTATTATTATTATTATTATTAATATTATTATTTGTATATCATAATGTATGAATGACTATGACTGTCTCTGTCTTTCTGTGTGTATATTTATTTTTCATTACCAATACTTACATGCCCGTGAATGTGTGTTCCTATGTGTGTGTGTGCATGTGTGCGTATGTAAAAACCTCGGCCAACCCACAATCATAGCTGGGCCTAAGTGTTGTCTACAATGCCTTCCCACCTGCACCAACCACTACACTCACTCGGAATAACAATGTCCTATCAACCAACGTGGGGAAGTGCCTCTTAGGATTCTCTTACTCTGAGGCACACGGGGAGTTTATATGAGAAGTTCTGGCTTGGGGTCTCAAAGTATGAACGACGTAAGTGCCACATTATAAGATTCAAAGATACACCCCTCTTATTTTAACCCTCATACCATATTATTATATAGTTTTGTTATTAGGTCAAAATAACAAAAAATATCATATACACAATAACATGAGCGTAAAGAGATCATCCTCTTAATAATGTTTTGGTTGTTACGCCCCTACAGCCCGGAGTGCCCCCATTTCAGCAGCCTCTAACTCAATAATTGCCACTAACTACCGGGCCTTCTTAATCACTACCCACACTGCCTCTTCATGCACCATTTAACTACTGTATAATAATCCCCGTTCAGGCCTCCTGTGCCATTAGCGTTGCATCTGTGTAAGTATTTTCCTTCCTCGTCTCACCTGCAGGAGCGTGGGACTGAGAAGAGTATGATCAGTTAGTTCCTTATGTTCAGTTCATAGGGACACTGGGATATGCTTACGTGATGCTATAGATTTGATTCGTATATGAGTGTTTAGTGAAAGACAAACAAACGATGTGTGGGTATTCTGTTCCACTTGTAAACTGCCTCATTGTCCTGTCTTTCCTCTACTCTGCCTCCTTTTCCTGCCTTACTATCATGCCTTCCTTCCTCATTCTCCTGCCTCACTATCCCCTATTATGTATCTTCATTCACCCTTCCTTACTTCCTCGCATTCCTTCCTCATTCTCCTGCCTCACTATCCTCTATTCTCTATCTTCATTCACTCTTCCTTCCTTTCCATGAGACCCTTTTCACTGGGTCCACTTTAGCCAAACAAGACAAGACCCAAGGACTGAAATGGTGGTCCCTGGTCAGCTGCGTTGCTTACCCACACAACACACAGTATAAAAACTCCACCTCCACCTCATAGTCACGTGGGTTAAGGCGTCATCCAGCCAGACAGCCGGGTATGAGAGGGGCAGAAGCAGCCTTGATTCGAGTCCTGATGAAGTAAGTACAAGTAGCTGAGAAGGGTTTAACGTTAAGTAGGTCACTTTACCCTTATAGTTAAATGATCTCACTAAGGTATACACGTGCAGCCTCAGGGTTCCTATATACAATCCTTTAAGGGTATAAGATGGGACAGTTATACTACCTTACCCTAAAAAAATAAAAATAAAAAACATATATAAAAACAAAGCTTGCTTTAACACCATTTGGGTCTTCCTAAGTGGACTAGAAATTATAATTACAATGCGGCACTAACACAATCCTTAATTAAGAGGGTATAAAATGGGACAGCTATGCTCCATTAAGTACCCTACAAAATAAAAGAAAAATATGAAAAAAAAAATAATAACAAGTAAATATACAAAAAAAAAAAAAAAAAAAAAAAAAAAAACTCAGCTTGCTTAAACACCACTTGGGTCGACCTAAACGCGAGGGCCAGAAATTATGGACTCGAGCAGCACCAGTATTTTACCTTCAACCAACAACCTGAGGCAAATGTGGCCAAACGTCATCATATATATACGAAGTTCTCATCAGTCGGTGCTTTAATCCACTTTCTCCCTCTTTCCTCTGTTTATTTATGGGTGCTTGAGTCTTCATGCATGTATTAGTTGTACGTATGGGTATAGTGTGTGTGTGTGTGTGTGTGTGTGGGTAAAATGGTGTGTGTGTGTGTGTGTGTGTGTGTGTGTGTGTGTGTAGGGGGAGGGTTTTGTGTGTGGAGGGTGTGTGTGTTGGTGGTGGTGGTGGAAATAGTGGTGATGGTGATGGTGTGTGTATGTGCCTGTGTTAGTGTTGGTAGTAGTTTTTGTATGTATGTGTGTGTGTATATGTGTGTGTGTGTGTGTGTGTTGGGGTGTAGATCGTGACCAGAGATGCTTATCCCTCGCCAAATCACCCAATTAAGAAAACATCATTAGGGACAGGCGCAAAAAAGTCATAATTAAGGGGAAACTCACTTGGCGGAAAATTGGTGGGCTGCTGAGTCCTCCAAAGCACGACACGAAACTGATCCTCCATTAGTAATATAGTGGGTCCGTTCGTTGCCTGGCATAGTTTGGAGGAATCAGTAGCACTCCAATTTACCATAAAGGCATTAATCCTCTTAAGGAAGTTGAAGTTTGGGGCGACTCACCTAATTGCTCCCTCCTCCCCGCCCCCCCCTGTCCCCCCCTTCCCACACCCCAACTCTCTCTCTCTCTCTCTCTCTCTCTCTCTCTCTCTCTCTCTCTCTCTCTCTCTCTCTCTCTCTTTCTTCACGCCCACTCACCCCCCCTCCCCACACCCTCCTTCTCTTCACACCCACCCATCCACACACACACACACACTTCTTATCCTCACACACCCCTAACCCTTTCACAACACACACACACACACACACACACACACACACACACACACACACACACACAAACACAATCTCTCTTTCTCTCACACACACACACAAACACACACTAACACAAACACACACAAACACAAACACACACACACACAGATACCTACAAAAGTCACATCCAGTCTGCCTATACCCTTTCCCTCCCAAACAGTACACACTTGGGAAGCACTTGTTGAGACCTCCTACCTGTATACGTGCTCAGTCACCCTCTTACATCAGCCTGAACCCTTGAGTAAACACTTGAGGGACGAGAACGCTGTATAATCCCTCATTCTACTCAACGTGAAGAGAAGGGACCCAAAATACAACACACTGGAGCCTACTAAATCCTCCAAACATCACCAAGAAACAACAACACCAAGAGAAGGGATCCAAAATATAACACACTGGAGCCTACTAAATCCTCCAAACATCTCCAAGAAACAACACCAACAACAACACCAACTCACTGTCCCCTGTATAATGTTGATGTTGATGATGATGATGGTGGGTTGTTTCGTGGAGTGGGTTGGAGGAATCAGTAGCCTTCTATATACCACCATGCATTTATCCCTCTTCATCCCTTGAGTCCCTGGGTACGAGGGTTTGTGTTCAATGGTTCTCACTGTTTATCTAGACCTGCACTTTGACAACAATATGTGTGTGTGTGTGTGTGTGTGTGTGTGTGTGTGTGTGTGTGTGTGTGTGTGTGTGTGTGTGGGTGTGGGTGTTTATTTATTTATCTATTTCTCTGTCTGTCTGTCTATCTGTCCATCTATCTATCTATCTCTGTCTATCCATATGTTCATTTATCTATCTCTCTGTCTGGTGAATTATCTATTCATTTATCCATCTCTCTTTCTGTCTATCTATCTATCTATCCATTTATCCATCTCTGTCTATCTATCTATTTATATATATCTCTGACTATCTAACTATTTATCCATTTACCTATCTCTGACTATCTATCTATCTATCCAATTATCTATCTCTCTGCCAACCAGTAAGCCAGTCAACCAGTCAACCAGCCAGTCAACCAGCCAGTCAACCAGCTATATTCGTATATTCGTAAAGGGCTGAGGAAAGGTTAGGTAAGGTCAGCCCAACATTGGCTTCATAGGGAAGGACGGGAGCGTTGGAGAACAGACCAGCTTAGCACCGTAAAGTATATTTGGAGTAATTGGCTAATTATGATTTTACATCGACTTTTATGTGGAGAAGAATTTTGCCTCCACCACCACCACCACCATGCACCCTCTCCTCCCACTTCTCTCCCTCCCTCCCTCCACCCTCTCCTCCCCCTCCCTCCTCCCCACCTTAAGGCTTTTTTTTCCTCTTCTCCGTTTCTCACTTTCCGTCTTTGGCTTCGACTACCTTAACCGACGAAGGGTGTGTTGACTGCGACACGACCCACTCCCCGATCCAACTCTCGATTTTTGGACACATCTCATGGGGTAATTAACGTTGGAGGCGAGAGGTTATGTTAATGTTTTATAGTCACGAAGGAAGGTTATGGTGAGATGGTGATGGTGATATAAAACAATAGTGAGTGGTGGGGCTGGGGATGAATATAGCGAGATGGTGTTGGTGGTGGGGGTGAGGGAGATAGTGATGGTGGTGGTGGTGATGAATATAGTGAGATGGTAGTGGTAGTGGTGAGGGAGATAGTGATGGTGGTGGTGGTGATGAATATAGTGAGATGGTAGTGGTAGTGGTGAGGGAGATAGTGAGATGGTAGTGGTAGTGGTGAGGGAGATAGTGATGGTGGTGGTGGTGATGAATATAGTGAGATGGTAGTGGTGATGGAGATAGTGATAGGGATGATGGAAATATATAGTGATAGTGATGGTGATAGGGATGATGGAAATATATAGTGATAGTGATGGTGGTGGATAAATGCAAAACTCAAATGATGCCTTTCGTGTTCATAAAAACCAACATTAAAAAAAATTCGATTAGGTAAAAAAAAAAAAAAAAAAAAAAAAAAAAAAAAAAAGTACTTACACGCATCATAACTTTAATCCATCGGCCGTGAAAAAGTTGCAAATTGGCAACTGACTGTGAATGGAGTCTGTTTTAAATGAGTCGGGTGCAATGTTGTATTTTTATTATTATTATTATTATTATTATTATTATTATTATTATTATTATTATTATTATTATTTTTATTATTATCATTATTATTATTATTATTATTATTATTATTATTATTTTTTTTTTTTTTTTTTTTTTTTTTTTATTATTATTATTATTATTATTATTATTTATGTCCAATGAGATGAGGACAGTCGTGGTCAAAAGTTGGTGAACGCAATATTAAACGTAATCTCAATCTTGGGTGAAGTCTGGTGGGGTGTAGTACAGTCGACCAAAAAAATAAATATTGGAACCACCCTTACATAGAAATTAATTATATTTATCCATAGGAGGGTTCCAATACTTTTTAACCGACTGTATATTATGAGTTGCTTAAGGGACCCTGTGTGTGATGTAGTCAGAAAATTGGAGATAAATGAGTCCTTCATATATTGCCACGAAACACACACACCTACCTATAAGGAAGGAGCTGGTTTCGTGGCTTAGTCAGGATGAATCAAAAGCCTCCAATTTTAACACACGACTTGTATTTGTGAGTCATAAAAGCAACACTATAATGAGAAAGTTTATTTAAGGAAGGATAAATAGATTTGCCTTGAAATAATAATACATATCCTTTCATTTTTTATACCGTCTCAGTTTTCTGCCTTCTTTTTCCCTCTCTCATCTTTCTCCCTTCATCTTCCATTTCTTTTTATTCTTCCTCTGAACTCACCCCTTCTCCCAATCTCCCTCCATCTTTCTCACTCCACCCACACCCCACCTCCCTCCATTCCCCCTCCCCTCCTCCCAATCTTCCTCTCTCTTTCTCACTCCACCCACACCCTACCTCCCTCCATTCCCCCTCCCCTCCTCCCAATCTCCATCCATCTTTCTCACTCCACCCACACCCTACCTTCCTCCATTCCCCCTCCCCTCCTCCCAATCTTCCTCTCTCTTTCTCCCTCCATCCCCCCCCCCCTCCTCCCAACCCACCAAACTCATCATCTTTTATACCTCCTTTGTATATCCCGTATCCCTCTCAGTGAACGACGCCTCGGGGTGAGACCTTGTGGGGTGATAATATTTACAGAGAGAGGTAAACATATTTCACCCCACCTCTTCTTCCCCTGCATAACGAGAGAGGGGTGTGGGTGTGAGTGATGGTGGGGGTGTCTGTTTGTCCCTCATTAGCTGAGCTGACTTGCACCCTCACTCATTCCTCCTCTTCCTTTCCCTCCTCCTTCTTCTTCTCCTTTCCCTTTTGCTCCTCCTCCTCCTCCTGCCTCTTTCTCCTCCTCCTAGCACAGTGGTAGAGTGAGCGACTGTAGTTTCTGTGGTCCAGCGTTCGAATCCTGCTCGGGACACTGTAAAAAAATTTCACTGTTGCCTTCCTGACGTGGGTGGAGAGGTCTGTGGGCCATTCATCATCTTTGTAATGTGTTGCTATAGTTGTGTTTCATACAGAGTAGTGTGTGCTTCAATCTGTCCCATTCACTGTTACTTGTTGGCAGCCTTTATCTTTAACCTTTTCTCTTCTCCTCCTCCTCTTTCGTCTTTTTCTCCTTTCCCTCCTCCTCCTCCTCCTCCTCCTCCTCCGCCTCCTTTTCTTCCTCCTCCTCCTCCAACCTCGTCTTTGCTACCTCTCCTTCCATTCTTCTCAGCCATTTCTTTGTACCCTTCTTCACTCTCTTGTCTTTTTCTCTCCTCTCCTATCCCTTGTCCTCCCTTCTCTACTCAACATCTTTATTCATTCACTTCCCTCTTTCATTCCTCACATTCTTCCCCTCGTTCTTCTCTTCTCTTCCTCCCATTCTCTCTCTTCATTCTATTACCATAATCTTACTTCCTCCCATAATCCCCACTAGTAAATCCCCATTCTTATATATATAATCCCTTCTCCCAAAAAAATCAATCCCACCACCTCCACCACTACTCTTTCCACACATATATATATATATATTTCCCCCAAAGATTAATCCCCAAACCATCAAAAAAAAAAAAAAAAAAAAAAAAAAAAAAAAAAAACTCGAAACCCCATCACCACAAACCCCCCATCGATTAATCCCCATGAACCTCCCCATGCAGCATCAGGTAATCCCAACCACCCACTCCTCCTCCCATAAACAATAATCCCCCATCAGGTAGATAATCCCACGCCCCCACTCCCACTGACCACCAAACACAGACCAGATTATTCTTCACTTCTGAAAAATAAATAGATAAATAAATAAATAAATAAATAAACAAAGCAAAGGGGGGTGGGGGGGTGCGTGGTTCCCTGATGGTGTGTTTGGTGTTTGGACGTATCGATGATTGATCTGGTGTTTGGGAGTTAGTGGTGGTGCCCTGAGTCCCTGGGTGGATGGTTGGATGGATGGTTGGATGGATGGTTGGTTGGATGGATGGATGGATGGATGGATAGTTGGTTGGTTGGTTGGTTGGTTGGTTGGTTGGTTGGTTGGTTGGTTGGTTGGTTGGTTGGTTGGTTGGTTGGTTGGTTGGTTGGTTGGTTGGTTGGTTGGTTGGTTGGTTGGTTGGATGGATAGTTGGTTGGTTGGTTGGTTGGTTGGTTGGTTGGTTGGTTGGTTGGTTGGATGGATAGTTGGTTGGTTGGTTGGTTGGTTGGTTGGTTGGATGGATGGATGGATGGATGGATGGATGGATGGATGGATGGTTGGTTGGGTAGCTGGATGGATGGATGGATGGATGGATGATCTTTGCTAGAAAATGGGTAAACAGGAAGGAGAAGGAGGGAGGAAGGGAGAGCGAGAAGAAGGCGGGAGGGAAGAGAGAGTGGGAGAGAAGAAGGCGGGAGGGAAGAGAGAGTGGGGGAAAAGACGGGTGCAGAAGGTTGAAGGCGTGAGGTGAGGGCGTGAGGTGAGGGCAGGGGGCGGCAGGGGAGGGGGTCGGAGCTCAGACACACGCATTACCATTCATATATGCGGGCAAAAATGCGGGTGGTGAGGCTGGCAGCTCCCGTTCACCGCGAGGGGTTGTCCCAGGCGCAGCGGGGGGCGGGGGTAGGGGGCTCTTGAGTGGGGGGGTGGGGGCAAGGAAGGGGTACTTTGGAGGAAAAAGGAGAGAGGGTGGGAAGAGTAAAAAAAGGAGGAGAAAGGGAGACGGAGAGAGCGAGAGAGGGAGAGTCTGTGAGTGAGTGAGTATGTGTGTATGTGTGTGTGTGAATGTCTGTGACTAAGTAAGATAGTTTATATGTATGTATTGTTGTTGCTGTTGTTATTATTGTTATTGTTGATTGCAGAGTGGTTGAAAGTAGGTGCAAGTTGAAATGAGATCAATATTAACTGCATTACAGATTATTTGGTAGAGTGGACGAAGAGAAAGGGTAGGGAAGAGAGGAGAAATGAGGAGGAGGAGGAGGAGAAGAGAAGAGAATGGGTGGGTGGGTGGATAGGAGAGAGAGAAAGGGATGTTAGCAAGAGGTCGGAGGTCGGTGGAGATGGAGGGAGGGAAAGGGTGAGTGGGAGGGAGGGAGGGAGGGACAGGTTGAGTGGGAAGGAGGGAGGGAGGGACAGGTTGAGTTGGAGGGAGGGAGGGAGGGAGGTGTCAGGCATGAGAGGTAGGTAGACATGCTGAAGTGCTTGCTGTGTGTGTGTGTGTGTGTGTGTGTACTCGATTCCTGGCTTACTCGAACATCCATTATCATATCACCACCACCAAC
>JAWZYT010006919.1:0-2500 GCA_034508575.1 Petrolisthes manimaculis | reverse complement strand
GTGGAGCAGCGGGGGGTGGAGGAGGAGGAGGAGGAGGAGGAGGAGGAGGAGGAGGAGGAGGAGGAGGAGGAGGTGGTGGAGGTGGTGGAGGTGATGGAGCAGCGGGGTGATGGTGGAGGTGGTGGTAGAGGAAGGGATGGTGGTGTAGGTGGTGGTAGAGGAAGGGATGATGGAGGTGGTGGTAGTGAATATGTTGGAGGAGATGGTGGTGATTGCGTTGGAGGTGGGAGGTGGATGGAAAATATAGGGCCGGGGGTGGAGATCAACCGTCGAGGGTGGGGGTGGGGGTGTAGGATGGGTGGGGGGTCGGCCTGGATATGCAAAACAGTTGTCAGTAGATATTTTTCTCCCTGAAATGCCTTCTTTTTACTTGGTGTGTAGTGGGTTTATGGTGGGTCGCCTGGAGAGAAGAGGAATTACAATGCATTTCATTATACGAGTTGATCTCCAGATTAGAGCTCAATATGGGATATATTATATACATGTATTCAAATTATGATGGAGGAGTGAATGTATAATGTTGTGATGGACGGGTGTAGTTGTGATGTTGTGATGTTGTAATGTTGTGATGGACGGGTGTGGTAAGGTCATCACTACTGGGCTCACTGGATACTTCCTTACACGTTTATCTCAATAAGTGGGAAGGCAGTCTGGCTGGGGAAGGGTGGAGTGGGCTGAGAGGAGAGGGCAGGGCTGGGCGGGGTTGGATAGGGTGGGTGAGGTGGGTGGGGTGGGTGAGGCTGGGTAGGTTGAAGTGAAGGGCGGCTGTGGTGGAGACGGCACACTCTTGCCTTCATCTCATCCGTCTGTCTGACCACCATGCCTAAGCCAGGGGCGGGGCACAGAGTGGGGTGAGATGGGTCAGGATGTGGTGGGGGTGAGACAAGGTGGTGAAGTGTGATGAGTCAGGGTGGTGAGGGGTGGGTTAGAGTGAAGTGTGATGAGTCAGGGAGGTGAGGGGTGGGTTAGGGTGAGGTGGGTCAGGGGGAAATAGTCTATAAACTTAGCAAAGCGATTAATTTTCTTTGATATTAAGTGTGTAAAATCTCTGACATCACCAAAGCACCAAGAGTGAGTGAGATTGACAGTGATGAGTGCAACTGTGTGTGTGTGTGTGTGTGTGTGTGTGTGTGTGTGTGTGTGTGTGTGTGTGTGTGTGTGTGTGTGTGTGTGTGTGTGTGTGTGTGTGTGCCTCCTGCTGTGTTGATGGCAGTAACACAACACAGTGGCACGCTACTGACGTTTACCACCCCCACAACCCGCCGAGCCTCATCGCTTCTTGCCATCAACTCAGACGTGGTGTTGTTGGCTTCATCATTTCTTATTACGAGGTGAGCAACCAAGCCACGAGACACAACTGACCAAGCCCCATCGCTGTCCAACACAACCATCATACAAACTTCTACTTTCCACTCATTAATTCTTGTATGTATTTTTTTTAAATATATATATATGGTAGGGAATTTAGGACTACCCACCAACTATGACTGTCTTATAAATATTTTCCCAAGATACTTTGTCGCTTGGTGCATTATGGCTTTGAATTTCATAAAACGTTGTAGTAGTGGTGGCATTGTTGGTGGTGGCATTGTTGGCAGGGGTGATAGTGGATGGTGGTATTAGTGATGGCAGTGGTGTTGGTGGTGGTAGTGTTTGTGGTAGTGGTCGGTGGTAGAGTGACTGTGGGAGGAAAACCGTGCTGGTCTGTCACGGAGGCACCACTTAACCCTGATGTAGAGAGCTGCATCCTGCCTCACCCACCACCCACTCTGCATACACACTCACAATGGTGGGGGGTGGGTGGGGAGATGGGGGGTGAGGGGTGAGGGGTGAGGGGGTAGGGGGGTAGGTGGGTAGGGGAGGGGGTGAGGGGAGGGGGTGAGGGGACATATTATTCTGTTATTGTTACCATATCTTCAGAATCACCACAAACACATGATTTACTGTATCGAGTAATGTAATGGTGCATGGGTAGATTAGTAGGGGAGGGGATGTGGTGAAGGGACATCATGTTTATACTCTTATTGTTGCCATATATTCAGAATCACCACAGATACATGATTCGTACTATCGAGTTATGTAAGATTCCTACTTTGTCTGGAATTGAAATCTCCCCGTTTGTCTCGGTCTCGGTTCACTGCTACACAATCAGGTTTTCTTTCTGTGATATCCAGGTTAGGTTCATTGCCACATGCACCTGATATTATTAGTCTTACACAAGTCGGATGCTAAATTGCGTGTTCAGATTGCTGCGTCTCTCATTCCGTTATTATCAATATTAGTATTATTATCATCATCTTCATGGTTTATAAAGAGATAAAAAACTGCATATTTACTCACAAATCTCCCTCTGGCTGTGTAGGTCTGAAATTGTATATATTCAGTATCTCAAATATAAAGGGAAATTGTAATGAGTATCAGGATCACAGAGGTTCCTTCCTTAACCATTTGTGTACATAAACAGAATCACAACAGTAGAGGCACAACTTCATTACAGAAT
>JAWZYT010006918.1:0-25000 GCA_034508575.1 Petrolisthes manimaculis | reverse complement strand
ATCTTTCTTCCCCTATCCCTCCCTCCTTCCCAGCCTTTCTCCTCTCTCTCTCCCTTCTTCCCAGCCTTCCCAGTCTCTCTCCTCTCCATCTCTCCCTCCCTCCCTCCCCCTCGATCCTGCTCCCTCCCGTCTTCCTCACTCTCTCTTTCCTCCCTGCTCCTTAAGCTTGGCGCCTCCAGATATGATCCTTGTAGTTAGTGGTAGAGCTTGACGTTTGGTGAGGCAGGCCAGAGAGGGGGAGGGGTTAGGAGGGGTATGGGGAAGGGAGGGGTGAAAGGGGTATGGGAAGGGAGGGGCTAGTAGGGGTATGGGAAGGGAGGGGTGAAAGGGGTATGGGAAGGAGGGGCTAGTAGGGGTAGGGAAGGGAGAGAGGACAGAAGAAAGGAGGGACGTGAAAGAAAAGGAGAGGAAGTGAAGGAGAAGGGTATAAGGGGAAGGGATGCTGGAAAGAAAGATTGAATATTAATCTTGTGATTTATTTATAAAACTATTATTTTTATTTAACTACCCTGATTGTGTCTTAATAATAATCCTGAAATTCTGATGCACTGTAATTATAATGACGAGATTGAGTGATTAATGACGTGTAGAAGAGTGATTGATACTGTGATAGTGGACATTATACCACATCACGTATACCCTCATCCTGCCTGTGTGTGTGTGTGTGTGTGGTGAGAGAGAGAGAGAGAGAGAGAGAGAGAGAGGAGAGAGAGAGAGAGAGAGAGAGAGAGAGAGAGAGAGAGATTATACTGATGCTACAAATAGAATCACAAGGGAATCTGTTTCGTGGTATAATAATGCGTGAACCTACACATTTTTTATGGTGTCTTAACATCCTTAATTAAGTCTTATTACGTCAATAATAATAAGTGGATGGGGCTAATCATCCTAATCCCCTCCTGTAACTTTGACCCATATCTTGCCTCACAAAAGAGTAAGAGATCACAGCTTCATAAACATTTCTTATAACCTAAAACATTGATTGAAAGTTGTAAGGATTTTTTTTTTTTTGGATCATCATTCTTTACTCGATCTTTAAAAGCTTTCTCTAAGGCTGCATTGATAATTACCACGCAGTTCTTCTATCTGTTATATATTATGGAAAGTCATTCTGTTCAGTCAATTTTTTATTTTCTACATTACATCAACTCCAACCAAACTCAACTTATACTTCCTTATTATTTTGCTCTCTTCAAGTTACTATCGTCAGTTATTGATCTGAATAAATTGGAGTATCTTAATTATTTTAAATAGAGAAAAAACGTATTCATAATAGACAAACTATAACAATTGATCGTATATATTTTCTTAATTCCATCTCGATGCTGTGAAATAATTTAAAAGACATCATTCTTCTTCCAATCTTTCTCCAACTTTTTTTAACTTTCTTAAACACGTTTGTTAATTATTCTGGAAACTTTTAAGTAAAGTGAATTCTCCCTGCATGTTAAATAAAGTTCATGTTAAGATCATTAGCCAAGACATCATCTCACCAGCTCATCTTGCACTTCCTTGTTCCTTCCTTGTACACTCGCAATCCAAAATTTGTATCCAGGTCTTGTTGAAGTTTCGAATAATTTGACATACTAGTGAACCAATTATAATGTTTATCCTGTTTAATATTTGCTTTTGAGCTCGTTTGATACTTTCGATCAAGCTATTCAAAGCAAGCCTGGATACATATTTTAGATTGCGAGTGTACATACATACCAACCTACCTACCGCAAACTGTGTGTGTGTGTGTGTGTGTGTGTCTGTGTTTGTATGTGTGAGTATGTGTGTTAACAAAATAGGGACAAATAATTTTGATAAACGGCATATGCAGTTCTGACCTGATTAGTGTATTTTACGTCTCTCTCTCTCTCTCTCTCTCTCTCTCTCTCTCTCTCTCTCTCCTCTCTCTCTCTCTCTCTCTCTCTTCCATATTTGCACTTTTTTTTTACTTACAATTCATCCCGGACTCTCATTTCTCCTCCTCCTCCATCCCCCTCCCCCTCCCCCTCCTCCCTTCTCCCTCCTCTTACCTCCTCCCCCCCTCCCTCCCCCTCCCCACCCCCTCCCTCCTCCTTCCCCCTTCCTTCCTCACCTCCTCCTTTCACATAATAATATATTCCCTCACTTTCTTCACTCCTTCCTCTCTTTTACTCACCTTTTCTTTCTCTCATTTTACTCTTTCTTAATACTTTTGTTTTTAGTTGTTTATCCATCTCTCCGTCCTTATTATTCGTGTTATTTTTTTCATTTAAAATTTCATTCTCTTTCTCTTCCTTTCTTCTTCTGTTTCTCCCCACCCTTTCCCACCATTCCTCCCTCCTTCCCTTCTTACTTTCTCCTCCTCTTCCCTTCATTCTATCATTATTTCTCCTCCACGTTACTGAACGGAATCTTTAACCTTTCACTCATTCTCTTATTTTCTCTCATCCTCCTGCTTGTCACTCATCACCTCCCATCCCTCTTATCTCTATATGTATTCTCTCTCCCTCTCTCTCTCTCTCTCTCTCTCTCTCTCCTCTCTCTCTCTCCTCTCTCTCTCTCTCGTACCATCCATCCCCTCATCCCTCTCCCCCTTCCCCCTCCCCTTCTCTCGTACCCTCTACCCCCTCCTCCTCCCCACATCTCTCCACCCCTTCCTCTCTCCCTCCCCTTCTCTCCTCCCCTCCATCCCCCTCCTCCCCTACCCCTCCCCTCTTCCCCTTCCCTCCTCCCCCCTTCTCCCCTCCCTCTAGTCGCAACCCGTCCTGAGAAACGTCAAATTTACATATGATCTGGCGGTGGCGGTGGTTCATCCTGGGATCCCAACAGCTGAGTATTTCCCCCTGCCCCGCTGGTCACTCCGAATATTCACGTTCAGACCGTCTACATATTTACAACCCAATAACTCGAAATATACTCTATAATGATTCTCCAGGTTCGAATCTTGATAAATATTTATTGTAATTGTCGCCCCCACGTTACCAATTATTTGAAAGGTTTTAATATTAGGTTGGATATTTTTCATTTAGTAGCTTTTTACTCAAGAAGTATTTTGACTCAATACAGAATTCTGCATTCTGTACATTGACTGTTTATTCTTTTACCTATTATATAAACCAAATATCGCCTTATTCCTCTGATCTATATTATCCTTTTCCCTGCGTCAGTCTCTCAGGCACTTGTCTGCCTTTCCTTCCTCTCCACTAAAGGTTACCACCGTTCTGTACCTCTCCCTCCCCAGAATATTTACACTAAATATTCTACACTTTTTCTCTTATAATATCCATCCTGATTGACATGAGTCTTCCCAGCTCACATTTTGCCCATTGGCGTCCGGGTTTGACATTTCAGTGTATTCCCCGATACTCTGACCTTCCCTTTACTCATATGAACAGTACAGTGGCCACCAGAAATACAATGGTATATCCTGTCTAATGGTGGCAACTCGTGTGATACTTATTAGTGTCGTGCATGAGAGGTATCGTGTGTTGTTATATTTCTTATATCTTGGCTGAACATCTCGTCTATTTCTCTTTATACTTACTATATGACGATAAACAACATTTGTCACTGAAACTACTTTATGATTATCTACCGTTTAACGAATACCATTATCATTATAAACCGAGTGTGTAAATGTGTTAGCTAAAAAGAATCCACAATATGATCGTGTTGTGGGTCGTTAGAAATCCAATCCATATCAATAGAAAAAATAATATGGAGGGTCCTTTAGTCCACCCTCATATTACTTACGGTCATGGATAAATTAATGAGACATACTTTACGACTTCACTTTGCCTTCACAGTTACATAGAGTAGATCTACTTGGGTGACTGCATCCGCTTTGTATACTTGGGGAGGAGTGAAGCCAGTGTGGAATCATCAGAGCGGTCGTCGAACAAGATCACGGGTTCGAAATGCAGGTGTGGGAGTCCGTGGCGATGTATGTATGATAGAATTTCCGCGTCCAATGAACCAGAATCAGTGGAAATATTATAGTGTAGTGCGTTGGTTGGTTGGTTGGTTGGTTGGTTGGGAGTTGGGATGCAGCAAGTGTGATGGTGGTGGTGGTGGTGGTGGTGGGTGTAATGTGAGTTTGTCGTTGGTGGTGGTGGTGGTGGTGGTGGTGGGTGAGTTGTAATGTATGTATGTGTAGTGATTGTTGGAGATAATGTTGGATGTAATGTGAGTGCTTGTGTATGATGGGTAGTTAGTGTCGATAAGTGTAGAGACATTGGTGGTGGAAAGGGCACTGCCAGTCAGCCTCTTACATTTAATTTGGATTTGTCTTTTTCTGGTTGATACTATGACAATTATGGCAAACATCTCAAGCAGACAAGGCAGCAATAACTCACTGGAGAAGTTGACAATCTTTCGGCTGAGTGTGTGTGTGTGTGTGTGTGTGTGTGTGTGTGTGTGAAAATATGTGATTGCAAGAATTAATTATACTTGTGTGTTAGGTTATGTAGCTGGAAAGAAGCTATATATGCATGTGCCTGAGTGTGGTTGCAAAAACTACTGTACCGTATATATGTGTGTTTCAGAATGTGTGGTTGCAAAAAATCTGAACAACAACAACAACAACAATACACTTGGCAGGCGGACAGTGAGACAAGGGGGACAACGAGCGTATTTACTCTGAACCAGAATTGTTCAGTTTATATATTATCTTTGGCCATCGTGAATTACTTTGTGGCACTGAGCGGCGGCCTTCCCTCTTCCCCTCGCTCGCCACACCACGCCACGCCCAGTCAAAGTGAATTACGCCTCGTCTCAACCCTCGCTCCTCCTGTGGTTAATTCGTACAAACCCAGTCAGGCTCGTCCCTCGGCAGACAGCGAGTGAGGGGAAGGTTTTACAGTACAGGGGGTGTCGTCCTCCCAAGCCCACGTTAACTCAATCACACTCACATCGGCAACGTGTCCACAAATGAATGATCAAATAAATTCTTCTTGTTGGTGGTGTCGCTATCATCTCAGCCTTCACCTTCACCATCCAGTACTGACACCTTTACTTTACCTTGCCCAAGTTCCACAAGAGTGTGCGTAAATCATTTATATATACTAGGGTTTGTCTTCCGTGCTTCATATATTTTGTATAAGTAAGAGTATTGTGAGTTGCCGCTTCCTCAAAACTGTACCAAGATACAGTGTAGGAATACATTAATATGTAAACAAGGATTTGTGCTTTGTATGAGGCAGGAGACAGGCAGACAAACAAGAAGAGGCGGCAGGCATAAACTTCAGGCAGACAAGATAATTATTTGAATGAGAGGCAGATCAAACAGATAAACAAATTATACAGTTAGGAAGGCAGTCGCTGAGTCAGTTAGACAATATGTCATATAGTCACTCACTCACTCACATATCCTTTCCTTCATTCAGTCACTCACTCACATATCCTTTCCTTCATTCAGTCACTCACTCTCTCAGAAAACAGTGGGTAAGTCAGCGAGGGAAGCAGACCTGGTAGGCACTGTATAATCCAGCTGTTGTAAGGATCCGGGTTCAGCTCGTGGCCTCACAAAAACGCCTCAGTCCCGACATTAGGCTACCAGAAATTATGTATGCGCTACAAATCTCAGCTCACAGTCCAGAAAAACTCGCGGAGAGAGAGAGAGAGAGAGAGAGAGAGAGAGAGGAGAGAGAGAGAGAGAGAGAGAGAGAGAGAGAGAGAGAGAGATCCTCCTTATCATCATCCTTCGTCTCCTCCATCCTCCTCCTCCTTCATTTCCTCCATCCTCCCCATCCTCATTTCTCCATCTTCCCCATCCTCCTCCTTCATTTCCTCCATCCTCCTCCTTTATCTCCTCCCTCCTCCTCCTCCGTCCTTCCTCCACTCCTCCTCCCTCCGTCCTTCCTCCACTCCTCCTCCCTCCGTCCTTCCTCCTCCCACCCACCACCACTATACCTCCTTCCCTCAGCTGATAAAAATGGAAATTAGGCTTTGTTTGACCCTGGATAATCGTGATGATCTGCTTATCATGCCGCTGCTGGAGGGGAAATGAAAAAGGAGAGAGAGAGAGAGAGAGAGAGAGAGAGAGAGAGAGAGAGAGAGAGAGAAGGGGGTAAAGGTTATGAAAAATAGATAGAAATTAAGCTTGGGTATGGGGGAATGGAAATGAATAAAAAAGACAACTTAGTATACAGATGAGTTTAGATTTGATATAGAGAAAGGAGTGAGACAGAGGAGATAGTGAAAGGATATGTATGGCTATATATACAAGGGAGGAATGCGTAGATACTGAATACTAAGGTAAATGAATACATATATAATACACTTAGTAGATAAATAATACGGAAAGAGAGTAAGAACGAGAAGAAATGACACACACATATACACAGAGAGAGAGAGAGAGAGAGAGAGAGAGAGAGAGAGAGAGAGAGAGAGAGAGAGAGAGCATCAACGAGAGACTGACAGAAAAACAAACACAGACAGAAAGATGGACAGACAGACAGACAGACAGACAGACAGACGGTCGAGCCAAAGGAAGAGAGCCAAGGGGAAAAGAAAAGAGGGGAGATGATTTGAAGCTCCCTTTTTTTGTATAATGAGAGTAAAATTGCCGCTTTAAAATGCAAAATCATAATATACGGGGTGACGTTTGACTCAATCCAATTTGTTTAGGAAAAGTTCTTTGTGTGCGTTTTTGGATTGTGGTGGTGGTAGGGGGGGCGGGGGGAGGGGAGGGAAAGGGGCTGAGGAGGACGTTCTATTAGGTAATTATCTGCCCGTTTCCCTTTGATTCTTTTAATTAGAGTTTATGACGGGGAGACGCGAGGCTAATTAATGGTGAATTTTGTGGCTAAGTCGCCGAGTCGCTGTTTGTGAAGGTCCTCTCTCTCTCTTGTGATGGTTGTGGTTGTGATGGTTGTAGTTGTAGTTGTGGTGATTGTTGTAGTTGTAATGGTGGTTATTAAAATTGTTGTAGTTGTGTTGGTGGTTGATATAATTTTTGTTGTTTTGTTGGTGGTTGATATAATTCTTGTTGTTTTGGTGGTGGTGGTTATTGTATTTGTGGTGATTGTTGTAGTTGTTATGGTGGTTAATATAATTGTTGTTGTGGTTGTTGTTGTGGAGGTGGTGTTGAGAGTTTTGGTTGTGTTAGTGCTAGTGGTGGTGGTGGTTGTCGTGGTGGTGGTAGTGGTAGTAATTATTGTAATAGTTGTGGTAAATTGGGCTGTAGTGGTGGTGGTGATTGTGATGTTGGTGGTGACGATGGGAGTGGAAGTGCTTCTTGACTTTAATAACTCCCTTACTCACTTATAATTTTCATGATATTTTAAGATATATGGAAATTTCTATGTATCATCATGTTTATTGTACCGAAATTGATTAAATATGGAAATCACACACACTAATCATCACAAAAAAGTGCTCATATACACATAAACACATACATACTCATACATACATACATACACACATAGCCTACATACATACATACATACATACATACATACATACGAGTAGAGGTTTGCTCCCTTCTCATCAACTGCCCCTCATTACACACCATAATTACCCTAATGAACAAAGCCGACCCCATTTATCCCACTCTGTACAGAAGACCACAGTTCAGGTATGTTTAGTGGCTCATACCAGGACACACAACTCAACTCAACTCACAGCCACAACATACCGATCACTAAAACATCAACTGAATGTATAGTAGGAAAATGTTACTAGAATTTGAGAGAGATGGAGAGAGAAAGAAAAAGAGAAAGAGAGAGATTAAAATGGTTGGAGATGTAGTGGTGAATGAGGAAACTAGAGAGAGAGAGAGAGAGAGAGAGAGAGAGAGAGAGAGAGAGAGAGAGAGAGAGAGAGAGAGAGAGGAAAAGTGTTGGTGGAGGAGGAACGGGTCTGGATAATTAAGGAAGCTGTATACTTTAGAAAGGGGGATTTAGTTTTTGAGTTCTGTAATAAACGTCCTATTTTCACTGCTACCTCTTTTTTTCTCTTTTTTTTTGAGGGGGGGGGCGGGGTAGGGGTCTTAATTCCTGGTTGCTTAGTAGTCTCTATATCGTGCCGTGGATGTTTATTATGCGACCTGGATCTAAAAAAAGGGAAGATGAGGGGGTTCTGTCTGTGTGTGTGTGTCTATGTGTGTGTGTGGGGGGGGGGGAGATGAGGGGTCTGTGTGTGTGTCTGTATGTGTGTCTGTGTGTGTCTGTGTGTGTTGTGGGAAGATGAGGGGGCTGTGTGTGTGTCTCTGTGTATGTGTGTGTGTGTGTGTGTCTGTGTGTGTGTGTGTGTGTGTCTGTGTCTGTGTGTCGAATTGAGGATGTATATGTGCCAAGGAGTTGTGGCATAAACAGCAACCCCCTACAGCAATGAATATACAGAATAGCTCCCCATATCAACTTCCATCAACACAACCTCACACCTTACTCCACTTTACTGCCACATTATCACGCTTCACAACCTATCCACATTCTACCACCAGCACTCCACATCCCATTCACATCCTCAACTCCACCATCACACAAACATACACACACACACATTCACTGTCCACCACCACCACCACCACCACCATCACCACCATCACCATCACATCACACCATCCCATTCATTCGCTTTCATCAGTAATTATATCAGTTTATCATTAGGAGGAGCTGAGTGGGGGACAAGTTATAGCACCTCAGTCACCAGCAGGTCATTATCAATTAACACCTCACTCACCTCACTCATGTTGCACGCCCTTTACCCTCTAATTATTATGTTGAGTTGCCTTTGGTATTCCCTGTACACTATACACACACACACACACACACACACACACACACACACACACACACACACACACACACACACACACACACACACACACACACACCTCTGGACGTATCTGGCATCTCTGACTGGCTGGCGTGTATGTGGCCTGTGTGTACTGTATGTATGTATGTATATGTATAATATTATGTAGAGGGTGGAAGTTCTTATAGTAGGCCTATTTCCCTTGATAGGCTGCATGGGAGATGGGAGGATAGGGATACAATTATTTATTTTTATTTTTTACTGTTATAATTTTAATGTTTGGTCAATGCAACTGGCAGCATTTTCTGTTTTGCTATCGGTTTGTTATCGTTATTTTCCCTTCTCCAGTTGTTTCTTATAACTTTCTATTTGGTAAACTGGAATCAAAGGGGTGCCAGGAAGTTTTAGAAGTGTTCATCTGTACTGACATCGTTCATAGCAAAGTATAGCGCTTGTATACTTTTGGAAATGCGAGGAAAGATGAGTTCACCCAAGAATAGCTGTTTGAACACTGAAGAAACGCATGCATATTAAAAAAAGAAAGAAAAAAAAGAAAAAATATTTATTATTTGTTTATTGAAAGAACGTTGTACACAGTGATAGAACATCGTCATTATCATCATAAGTATTTTATTATTTATTTCACTATTCATAATTACTCCTTGGTGCCCGGGTTATTCATTTCATTCAGCGACAGGAATTCTAGCAGCGGGGGTTGGCAGGAATCATCGGGGTATTCATTACCGAACAATATAATGATAACATTAAATTCTGTATTAATACCCGATAAATAATTCTGGCTGCTATCTGATTAAACCGTCGCACCTGTATATGCCAACCCTTTTTTTTTTAACCAGAGTTCCGGTCGGCTGTGTTCAGTGTGTGTGTGTGTGTGTGTGTGTGTGTGTGTGTGTGTGTTCAGTGTTTGTGTGTGTTCGGTGTGTGTGTGTGTGTGCGTGTGTTCAGTGTTTGTGTGTATTCGGTGTGTATGTGTGTGTGTGTGTGTGTGACAGGCAGACAGACAGACAGACAGACAGACAGTTGTTTTCGTGATATTATATTGTTGTTTAGGCACATAATGTATGCGACTGTGTACATATGTGTGTGTGTGTGTGTGTGTACAAACGTCGAGGTGGTCTCCCTTCAGTACGGTACTGTTGTAGGTTTGGGTGCTACAGTACAGTTGTTCATAAAACCACTACGGCATTTTCCAGTCTACATGTATATACGGACCTCTCTCTCTCTCTCTCTCTCTCTCTCACCTCTACAACCTCTCTCTCACCTCTACTATACCTCTCTCTCTCTCTCTCACTCTCTCTCTCACCTCTACTACCTCTCTCTCTCTCTCACCTCTACTACCTCTCTCTCTCTCTCACCTCTACTACCTCTCTCTCTCTCTCACTCTCTTTCTCTCTCTCACACCTCTACTACCTCTCTCTCTCTCTCTGTATTTGGGTATAAATAATTAAAGATGTAACATATTCATTTACGTGTATATAATGCTATGGGTGACTGCATGTACATTTCTGCACTCACAACACAAAGAAAAAACACATTCATTCATTCCCACAATGTCCACACCCCCATACACACGCACACAGACAGACACCCCCATCAACACACACAACACACACACACACACAGACACCCCCATCAACACACAGACACCCCCATCAACACACACACACACACACACACACACACACCGGACACGCCCGCATGCACGCTATACATAATTAAAAGCTATGCGTACCGAGTTATCCATTATCAGTCAGTCAGTCAGTCCCCCTCCCCTCTCCCCTCGTCTCTCTCTCTCTCTCTCTCTCTCTCTCTCTCTCTCTCTCTCTCTCTCTCTCTCTCTCTCTCTCTCTCTCTCTCTCTGTCACCGGTTCAAATCCAACCCCACCCTCTGTTTTGGTGGTCACTCCTTCACACCACTCTCTGTTTTGATTGTCTCTCCCACACACCCACTGTTTTGGCTATCACTCCTTCACACTCTCTGTTTTGGATATCTCTCCCACTCCCACACCCTCTATTTTGATTGTCTCTCCCACACCCACTGACAGTTTTTTTTTTGCTGTCTCTCCTCCACTCCCTCTGTTTTGCCATGGTTGTCTCTCCCCCCACACCCTCTGTATTTTTGGTTATCTCTCTCCCTCACCCTCTGTTTTGGATACATACCCACCCTTTGTCTGAATGAATCTCTTCCCACCCTCTGTGCTAATCATCCCAGCTCTTGTTTGATCATTATCCCTCCTCACTTTATGTTGGTTTGATTTCTTCTCCCCATCCCATGTGTTGATCATTCATTTCATCTATTGTTATTCAGAATCTCTCTCATCCTTATCTGAACCCCACACACATCTATTTAAACCTCTCCACTCTTCCTCTTTGAACCCCACACACATCTATTTGAACCTCTCTACTCTCCTCTTTGAACCCCACACACATCTATTTAAACCTCTCCACTCTTCTCTTTGAACCCCTCACACACCTATTTGAAACTTCTCTACTCTCCTCTTTAAACCCCTCACAAACTTACACATCTATTTCAATCCTAACTTCATCCATCCCTGTTTGAATTAAATGCAGTCAGAATCTCTACCAACATCCCATTTCAACCCCTCCACACACACACACACACACACACACAGAAACACACACACACACACAGAGAAACACACACACACACACACTCTTATTACAACACCTAAAACTAATATATGAATCTAACCAACACGTCTTTTCAAACTCAATCAATTTTAGATTCCACACATCACTATTCCAGTCACATACACACACCCAATAATTATATACCCCCTCCTCCCCACACACACATACACGATATTTACCACCCACCCCCCCCCTACACACACACACACTCGTATTCAACCCCCCCCCCCCCACTAGCATTCACCCTATCTGTTTCCCACACACACACACCCCATGGACCCCCTACACACCTCATTTTAGAATTTCACCCCCCCCCCCCCCCAACACACCACCCCTATTCGAGTTTACCCCCCTCTCTCCCTCCCTCCCTTCCTTCATCCCTCTCCCCCTCCCTTCCTTCCTTTCTCCCTCCCTCCCTCCTTCCCTCCTTCCCTCTCTCCCTCCCTCCTTCCCTCCTTCCCTCTCTCCCTCCCTCCCTCCCTCCCTCCCTCCCTCCCTCCCTTTCTTTCCCTCTCCCTTCCTTCCTTTCTCCCTCCTTTCTCCCTCCTTCCCTCCTTCCCTCTTTCCCTCTCTTCCCTCTCTCCCTCCCTCCCTCCTTCCCTCTCTCCCTCCCTCCCTCCCTCCCTCCCTTCTTTCCCCTCTTCTAATCACTATGGCGACTTCATTAGGCCACAATAGTCGACACTCCCTCATAAAACGAGTATTGATCCCAGTGAAGATGGGATTATGTAAATGTACACAATTTTAATTCGGCGTCTGGTACCTCACATCTGGACACACACACACACACACACACACACACACACGTACACACACTCACGCTCACACACACGTACACACACACACACACACACACACACACACACACACACACACACACACACACACACACGTTCACATTATCTCATCTATACATTCGTTCACTCATCCTTCCATTCACTCACTCAGTCACTCCCCTTTTCACTCACATCCATATCGAGATCCAATGAGAGAGAGAGAGAGAGAGAGAGAGAGAGACAGTAATGAGATGAGAGTTAACCATCTGGCCCTTTTGGTTGCAAGCTGTATACCCACGCCAGATGAGTACAGACCCATGTAAAAACTTGTATCTCACTCTCCCATTCCTATAGCTTTGATAAAAACAAAATATCCAGCCATAACAGTGTGTCAGTGTATGTATCTGTCCTGACTCGTATGATAATGTATCAGTATAAGCATTTGTCCTGACTCGTAAATTATGTGTCACAGTATGTATTTGTTGTGATTCGTTAGATTATATGTCAGTGTATGTATTTATTCTGACTCGTAAAATTATGTGTCAGTGTGTGTATATGTCCTGACTCGTATGATAATGTGTCAGTGTATGTATTTGTAATGACTCGTAATATTATGTGTTAGTGTATGTATTTGTCCTGACTCGTAAAATTGAGTCAGTATATACAGTTGCTTCTGAGTCTTAAATTTCTATATGAAAGAAAAATTATCCATATCCTTACTAAAACTTCTCCTGTCAAATTTTAACTATAGTTTTGTATATTTCAACGAGTTATCATCATTAATTTCAGCACCATCATAGTCTCCATCATCAACGCCATCATTATCATCATTATCATCATCATCTTATCTTATGTCTCAAAAGTTATGGCCTGGGAGAAATATAAACACTTGGAGGAAAGGTGGTAAAGGCAGTGACTAGAATGTTTAAGCACCAATAAAAAGCAGTAGCTGTGGCAACCATCTACGTGCAACATGAACCTCTACATGACCACGTGAATATTAAAGAGGGATGTGCATGTAAAATTCGTACTTTACTCCAGCCCACTGCAAGACAACCAAGTTAGGCTGAGATTTGGAAACATTTAACACTCTCAGGTTCGATGATGCTCAGTGTTTGAACGTCAGAGATTTTTCCCCTCCTTCATGGGACCACCAAAATATCAAAAAATATTTATCACATTTTATGTATATCTGAAAATACCAATTGAGCTAATAACTGTAGTGATTTTTGGGCGTGAACGTTTTAAATAATGGTGTAGGATTTGATTCATAAGATGCAATGCCTAATCATTAACACTTCAATTAATGTACAAGGGATTTTCTCCATCAGCAGGCATCAATCACCATAGAACTGAAGAGGTACTGGGTAATAATATAGGACAGAGGCCAAATGTGTGTCCATTGAGTCTTGGAGAATGTTTGTTTAAAAGTATATCACAGAGAAGAGGTTAGCTTGCCTTATTCACGAGGGTTAGAAAAGCCCATGCACTTCTGCCAGAATTTTCGTTTCCTCTATTGAATTCAGAGAGAGAGAGAGAGAGAGAGAGAGAGAGAGAGAGAGAGAGAGAGAGAGAGAGAGAGAGTAACAGTGAGATTAACCTTTAAAAAGAGCAGAAGTCACTCTCATGAGAGATTCAAGGGCCCCGGCGACCACAGCCTCTGAGTCAGTCCTTGCCCTTCCTCACGCCAACCCTCCATCCCCACCCCCCTCCACCCACCAACCTCTTATTCTTCTCCTCTCCTTCGTCCCTCCCTCCTTCCTTCCCTCCCCACCTTCTTCAAGTCACCTCTTCCTCCACACACCCCTCTTTCTCTACTCATCCCACCACAATCTTTTTCTCAGCATCCCTCTCTCCTCACTCCGCCCTTTCTCTTCCCCCACCCATTTTTACTCTTGTTCACACACACACACACACGCACATACACACACACACACAAACACACAAAAGCCTCACTCACCCAACCTCCTCCCCTCCCTTCTTCCCGCAAGTTGACACCCTCTCACGCTACTTATTCGTTCCTCACGCTCCTTAACTTATCTCCTTCCGGATGCTCCTTGACCTTATCTTCCTTGCCCTGGGTTAGATTATGTTGGTCACGCAATGTACTGTACAAACACGCAGAATAATTCGCAACAAAACACAAGTGATATATGATTAACTCTATCTATTGTTTTTAACACCTGAATGACTGACCTTTCGTATGATATTTTATGCTGCCTGGGAAATCCTTGCACATCATCTACAATGTATGGGGCAAAGTTATGAGGTATCCATGGCCCTAAAATCAACCACCAACAGGGATACAGTACCGGGAACATAGATCAGTGTTAGGGATATGTTAGGGATGGTATGGTCAAGTGAGACTGGATGACTCTTCTTAAGGTACTGCATGTTGACTGAATGAGGGTTGAGTATTCTTCCTCCTGCAGACTGTACCGAGATCTTTTGTTCCCGACTGTCCTTCCCATCCTAATCAGCAGCTCAGGACACTCACAACAGACATGCCTGCACGCTTCTTCCTTGACCTTTACTTTCTCACGCACGTAAATCTGACCTTTCGCACGCAACTTGACTGGGGACCTTCTACATGAGGTTTGTATGATCCCCTCCCCCTCCTCCCCACCCTTACCACATGTATGTAAATTGACGATAATGCTCATTTTCAGATTACTTAGGCCGGCCTCAACACATTAGTCACTCAACACACAACTTGAACTCGTACGCATCTTTTGGCACCTACTCACAATTTAGTCCTTCCACAAGCAAGCATTTTTTTATCTACTCTAGAGTCCCCTTTCCTAAGCAACTCTGGCACGCAAATTGGTTCACTCTCGCACAATTTACTGCTTTCTCGCTTGACACAACTCTTTATCTACTATATCTTTCTCATTCGTGTGGCGGTGGTAAAAAAAATCAATTCCACAGTATCAACATCATGAGAGATGAGGAATATCGAGCCTCACACAATGACCCTTTTCAACATCACCCTCACAGTCTCTTCATGTAATTACACACACACACACACACACACACACACACACACACACACACACACACACACACACACACACACACACACACACACACTCACACACACACACACACACACACACACACACACACACACACACACACAGAGAGAGAGAGAGAAACCTTCCTCTCATCAGATACGCCACAACCAACCCCGCGTCTGTGCTTCCTTTCAGCAGCCTGTTGCAGCCTCAATAACACGCAACACAACCCAACACCATTCACTACTCTCGAATTACCCCTCATCCCATTATTCTTGCAAGACGCATCATTAGGCAACATTGCATTAAAGTTAACCATCACATTATCCCTTAATTATTCCGTACACTAAGGAACATATTAACTACTCTACCTTTATCTTGTGTAATGACAGCAACTAAAAAGATACATACATTTATACATACATCGTAAAAGTACTGCTGCTAACGATCTTCCTTCAATTCATCACATACGTATAGTTGTGTATGATTTGATTTGTAGTCAATTGTATGTTATTATTATTCTCAAATTAATATGACCGTACATGAAACTGCTCAGATTATTTTTTTTATATATGGCTATATTATAATTAGTAAGATTATCAATATTATTACCATCATTGTTATTGTTTAGAGATGCAGGTTGGTATTGGGTGTTCATATTACCACACGTGTCATTCACTCACTCACTCACTCACTCACTCATTTCGAATTACCTCCGTGTGTTGGGGAAGGGACACATTTCCCACTCACTCCCTCTAGTCATTACTTTCCTCACACACTCACCCCTCTCACTCATTCCATTTGGTAAGGAGAGACGGTGCACATATCTCTCACCCACTCCCTCACTCCCTGTAGCCATTACCGTGTCCGCCTGCAACAGTAGAGGACAGACGTGTAAGCACCCCACCTCATCTGTCTCTCTTTTCTCACAACACCTACGGGCATTTACCTCCTGCTTCTGGCCGGCTAGTCGCACCACTTCTGTACAAACCACCAAGGCTACCTGCCAACCCATTAAAACCTGAGAGGACTTGACTGCCTTCCTACCAACTTCTTCTAAAAGCCAACTACTTCCCTATCCACCTAATAATACTATATACCTACCTTTTTCCTTCATTACCGTTCTCAGTACCTACCTAATTACTTACCTTTCTACATACCTGTCTTCACGCCTTCCTACCTACCTGCCTGCCTACATACCTACCTGCCCACATACCTACCTTCCTACTTGCCTACATACTTACCTACTTACCTACTTGCATAAATACCTGCCTACCTCAACAGCAGCCTCGGTTTGACCTGAATACAGAAATGCTCTTGATGACCGTCACCATTTTTAAACACGCCTTTTCAACCCCACGACTTGCAGAAAATTGCACAGTAAACCTCACTCAATTGCTCCACCCCTAGCTAAGCCTTTCTCTTCTCCAGCAACACTGCAACAACATATGCGTAGAATCAATGTGTTACAACCTCCATGTAATGCAATACCCAGTTATTCTTCACATCACGCCCAACACTGACACAACACTCTGAGGGACAACACACTACAAGACACTGAAATCTCAACCTCACAGAAACATTGACAACACTCATAGCCACTCCAAACACTACCCTATCACACACACACACACACAACAATAATGACTCCAAGAAGCCCCTATTAAACATGACTTCAGCAGTAAAACAACACAACACCGCTCAACACAGTATTCAACAACCCCTAGCTAATCCTTGACGTCAGCAACAACACTTTAAGCTGGAAAACAACACAAAAAACAATATTCACACAACACACCAGTCAACGACCCCTAGCAAACTCATAATAACCTTGACGTCAGCAACACCTTGAGCTTCCCCGCAACACAGAGGCAACACAACAGAAGGGGAGGGAGGGAGGGAGGGAGGGAGAGGGAAGGAAGTGGGGCAGACTAGCTAAGAGAGGATGGAGGGAGAGAGAGAGAAGCTGTATGACCCACGGTACTTTTGTTATGATAATAGGCCGCGCTAATGACAAAATTATGCCCGGGGTTGCCCTTGTGTGTGTGTGTATATGTGTATGTGTGTGTTCCAGATTCCTTCCCTTCACTTCTCTCTCTCTCTCTCTCTCTCTTTCTCTCTCTCTCTGTATATATATATATATATATATATATATATATATATATATATATATATATATATATATATTCTTGCTTTTCTTACTTTTGAGTGTAGTTTTAACCAGACATGTTTGTGAAATCTGACCTCTTCAACATTCTGCCAAACATCACATCAACAAGTAAGTGTCTAAATGATCCTTATAACATCAGTAAGTGAAACTCTAAATCATCCTCATAAAATGCTAATAATTATTTCCTTTCTTTTCAGGTAAGTGTCCTATAAGTAATGGATAACCAGCCCTGTTTCTTAGGATGTTTGTAAGTATATAGTTTTTTATAACCTTTGATTTAATCCGGTAATATTATCTCACTATAAGATTATCGTCGGGTTGTCTTTCGGATATGCCGTGTAAGTTTTAATATACTTATGGCTATTCTTTTTATGGTGTTCTAATGGAAACTCGGATACATCTTTCCCCTTGCCTGTCGTCCACATCATGTATGTCTCTTATCTGTATAAATATGATTCATACTCGTCTCTTTAGGATACTCGTCTTATTTGTCTATACCTATGATTCATACTCGTCTCTTTAAGATACTCGTCTCTTATCTGTCTATACCTATGATTCACACTCGTCTCTTTAGGATTTATATAACACTGTCTGAGATAAAAAAAAAACACCTTCTGCTGCTTCTTCACTCCGGGCTTAAAGTGTGTTATGGATTTCACTCCACGATCACCTCCTTCTCTCACTCACTCATCTCGGCACCTCTCACTCGATTTGTTTCACTCACTTTCTTCCACTCGCCTCTCCGTACCCTTCTACAGATTCATCTTTTTACCTCCCACTCGTTTTGTCTCACTCAGTAGCTCCCACTCACCTCACCGTATCTCTCTCTCTTGCTCATCATTCTACTTCCCACTCGCACCATACCTCTCACTCACTATTCCTCCCACTCACCATACCTCCCACTCACCACCCTGACCTTTGACCTGCATCAATATGACTCCCTTCACCCAGTTCATTATGCTGGTTACCTTGACTTTCACTCCCTCATTCCCACTCATTCCCACTCACTCCAACTCACTCTCTCATTCCCACTCACTCTCTCATTCCCACTCACTCTCTCACTCCAACTCACTCACTCATTCGTTCTCACTCGCTCCCTCATTCCCACTCACTCCTACTTATTCACTCATTCCCACTTCCTCACTCCCTTATTCCCACTCATTCCCACTCACTCACTCATTCCCACCCACTCACTCATTCTGGTCAACCCCAACTGACCCTTTTTTTTTCCTTCATTCTCAGTTTTAGTTTCTTCATTAATATTTTCATACTTTCCCTCATCATTCCTCTCGTTCACTTCTTATTTCCTCTTCTTTTTTGCTCCTATCTCTCTTTCACTTTCTTTCATTTTCTTTCTCCTTTATTTTCCCTTCTACAATTCTATCAGTATTTTCCTCCTTTCATCATCATCATCATCCTACATTTTCTCTAATTACATATGCTTTTCTCTATCTACATTATTACGTCTCTGCTTTTGACTCTCCATCCTCCTGCCCCTCTTCCTCTTCCACCACCTCCTCCTCCTCCTCCACCTTCTCTTTCTCTTCCACCTTCTCTTTCTCCTCCTCCTTCTCTTTCTCTTCCACTACCTCCTTCTCCTCCTCCTCCTCTTCCACCACCTTCTCCTCCTCCTCTTCCACCACCTTTACCTCCTCCACCACCTCCTCCTCCTCCTCTCCTTCCTCCTCCTCCACCTCTTCCTCCTCCTCCTCCTCCTCCTCCTCCTCCTCCACCACCACCACCACCACCACCAGCACCTCAGTAATTACCTTCTCCTCCCTTTACCCAGAGCTTCATTTATCACCTCATTGTTGCCTTTCTCCTCCTCCTCCTCCTCCTCCTCCTCCTCCTCCTCCTCCTCCTCCTCCTCCTCCTCCTCCTCCTCCTCCTCCTCCTCCTCCTCCAACTCCCCTTCCTTACCCAACCCAACTCAACTCAACCCTACCTTCTTCCTTTGCCTTACCCAACCTTCCTTTATCGTTATTACTCTCTCCTCATTTCTACATTACTCTTTCCTTATTATTACCATGCTTACCCTTCTCAGCCTATGCCTCTTCCTGCTTACACCCTTCCATATACTCTTCCTCTATCACCCTACCTTAACCTTGATATATATACCAATCTTCTCTACCTATTCTTCCCCTTCTTCTGTCTTGTTTACCACTTCCTCCCTGCCACAGCTTTCCCCTTCCACCCTTCCCATCTCTCTCTTCCTTCCTTCCTTCCTTCCTTCCCTTCTCTCATTTCTATGTTTCTCACTCCGCCTGTCCCTCTGTCGTGTCTCCCTACAGTACACTTGTCTAATTTCCTCTCCGTCACCTATTTTCCTTTCCCCTGCCAACTTCCATTCTCACCTTCCACCCTGCTACCTTCCATTCCTACCTTCCCCCATACCTCCTTCTCCCCTACGTCCTTCCTTTCTCACTTCTTCTCTTTCCTCATCTGCTTCCTTCCCATTCAAATTATTAGTCCATTTCCACTCTCCCTTTCCTTACTCAATCTCTAGCTGTCCTCCTTCCGTTTCCTCCTCTTCTTTTCCCCCTTCCTCCTCCTCCTCCTTTCCCCCTTCCTCCTCCTCCTCCTTTCCCCCTTCCACCTCCTCCTCCTTTCCCCCTTCCTCCTCCTCCTCTCTTTCTTGTTTTCCCTTTCTCCTTTCCTGCCTCCTTCATTTCCCCCCTTCCAGACCTTTCATCAACTGACCACGAGAGATGTAAACACAGTCAGGCTCGTCATTAGGGAATCGTACCACACTTAAAAACCGGATCCCTTAGCCTGTAATGAGACAACCGAACCTCAACACCTATCATCCTTCCAACCACAGTGTAAACCAACGCAATTTTAACTGTGTACCAGAAAACAAACGAGTGACAGAGTATAGACGAGCGTATATATTTAGTGGTGAAGTTTGAAGGATTTTGTGTCCCTTCAAATAGTTCACCGACAGTACAATACGATAATTACGACCCCATTAATCTTCCCTGCAGTCTCATCTTTTTCTTCTACAGTACTTCCTTGTATTTTATTTTCCTTTGTATCTTCTGTTTCCTTGTTTTTTTCCCTGTATATCTTCTGTTTCCTTATTTTTTTTCTTTGTTTTCTATTTCCTTTTTTTTCCTTTATATCTTCTGTTTCCTTGTTTTTTCCTTTATATCTTCTGTTTCCTTGATATTTGTTTTCTTTATTTCTTTTGCTTTGTCATTTTCTATACTCGATTTCCCAAATGTTCATCATTATTTTTCTTCTCTTCCTCTTAACACCTTATCTCCTTTCACCTCTTTTTGTTTTATATATACTCTTTCTTCATTTCTCCTCTTCCTCTTCCACTTTTTCCTCCTTCTTTTCATCTTTTTCCTCCTCCTTTTTTTCCTCCTCCTCCTCCCGGACTTGCCTTGTACCTCTTTGCTTCTTTTTTATATATTCTCTAGTCTGTTCTGTTTTCTTCCCTTTTCTTATTTTCTTCTTCATCGTTCTTCGCCTCTGTCCTCACTTGACCTCATTTTTAACCTACCACCTCAGTCCACCTTAACTCAAACATCTTTCTTTTTCTATCTCTAATCCACTTGTTATTTCTCATAATATTTACCTTTTCTCTCCTATTTATATTCTGTCATAATATTAGTCTCTCTTTCTCTCTCTCTGTCCTTCCTCCCCCGCTTCTTCCTGATTTATTCCGATTCTCTTGTGGTTCCCAGAATTTTCTTTCTTATCTTTTCACCTTCTTCCTTCCCACTTCCTTTCTCCAACTCTTTCTCTATTTCTATATCCATTCTCTATCCGCCTCTTTTTCTCTTTCCGCCCTTTTTTCTCTTTCTCACTTTTCTCCACTTTCTTAATCCTTCATTCTTCCCATTCCTACAATATCGCCTTTTATTCTACTTCTTCACTTCTTCTCTCTATCTCTCTACCTCTTTATTTTCCTTTCCTCTCATTTTTCCCCAGCTTCTTAATCCTTCATTCTTCCCATTCCTTCTGCATCTCCTTTTCTTCTACTTCTTCGTGCATTTCTTCTTTCTATCTCTCTTTTTTCCTTCCTCTTCCAATCTCCTCTCTTCCATTTTCCTCTCTTTCAGCCTTCGTCTCCTTCACATTCCCATTTATTCTCTATTTATTCTCGTTCGTCTTTGTATTTTATTATCCTCTTCCCTTCTATTCCATTTCATTCATTCTTCTGTCTTCCTTTGTAATTTTCTCTGTTCTTCTCTTTCTCTCTTGCCTCATTACCTCTTCTGTTTTTCCTCATCTCCTACCCTTCACTTTTCCTCCAATCCTCCCTTTTGTCTTTCCTCCAGCTCTCCCCCTTCTTTCTCTCTTCCCATTCTTTCTCCCTTCCCCTCTTTATCTCTTCCCCTCTTCTCCCTCCTCTTTCTCTCTCTCCCCTCTTTCTCTCTCCCCCTCTTTCTCCTTCCTCTTGTGTTTCTCTCTCCTCCTCTTTCTCCCTCCTCTTGTGTTTCTCTCTCCCCTCTTTCTCCCTATCTCTCGCCAACATTCATCTCTTTTCCCTCGGCCTCACCCTCTCTCTCCTAATTAGAACTCCATTTATGAGCCTGTGAGTGCATGCGCGCGTGTGTATGTGTCTGCGTGCGTGTGTGCTTGTTCGTGTACAGGAGTGTGGACGTGTTTTTGTGCTTACGTGTGTGTTTTTTTTTTTTTTTTTGTTTGTTTGGTCTTACGTGTGTGTGTGTGTGTATACGTTCTTGTGCTTGTACATATTTTTACTTTCATGAAGGTGTTTTTGTTTTTGTTTTTGTTTTTGTCCACGTGTTGATTAATAGATTCCGAGGGTAAGCATTGGGACAGTTCCAGTTTATGCTAATGTTTGTGTACTGTCTGTGTGTCAGCTGTAAAAACTTTAATTAATTATAATATTATGCTTGGGTAGGGGCGAAGAAATATTACAGTAATCATTGTGAAATTGGCCTTATTACTATCGGGTGGTGTGGCTTGACGTGTCGTGTATTGTACTCGCTCACCTGTGTGTATTTCTCAGGTGTTGTAATAATTTATTCATCAAGAGGTGTTCCTGTTCTGATTCACTGTTCTCCTTGCTGCTGCTACTTCTCTGAATTATTCACTTGAACCTCGTCTGGCTTAATTTTCGTGCTTGAGTGTGCGTGTGTGCAGATTCTTCATGTATGAGAGTAGTTAATTTATGTGAAGATTTGTGTGTGTCTATGATTAACGTAAAACAAAGAACAGAACACTTGGGAACCCAAAAAATATCCTCACTGTTAGAATTCATAATTTATGAGATGTATAGATAAACACCGTATATGCATAAATTCATACATAGGTGTAATTTCGTGTCTACAATATTACATTACATTGTTTCGTGTGTGTGAGACAGTGTAGACGGTCTGTGTACACATTCCCATGACCTACATAGCCTACTCTACTAGGAACAAACTTGCATGCACACTTAAGGACCCCGTGATCGTGTCTGGAAATTGGTGGAGACTTCTGATTCCTCCTAACCATGCCACGAAACAAACTCCTTCCTATATAGGTGGTGTTTCGTGGCAATATTTGAAGGACTCATTTGTTTTCACATTTTCTGACTGCATACACCACAGGGTCCCTTAAAAAGTCTTGGTTGAGGGAAGTTAATGTCTTGTTGTTTTCTTCCCACGTGGCTACTTTTTTTTCACCCTTCCCCTTAATTCTTTCTCTTCTCTCTCCTTCCTCTTCACATTCCTCCCCTCAATTTCCTACTCCAACCCTTCCTTTCTCCCTCTCCTTTTCCTCCTCTCTACTGTCTTCACTATATGCATTTCTTTCTTATTATTATTATTAATAATGTACTATACATGCATGAGAATCTTCTTCCTGTCTTGTGTTTGTGTGTGTGTATGTGTGTGTGTGTGTGTGTGTGTGTGTGTGTGTGTGTGTGTGTGTGTGTGTGTGTGTGTATGGGTAATCGTGAATCTGCGTGCGAGTGTGAGTGTGATGGTGAGTGTGCGTGTGCGGCTTCCATTCCTTCCTACATGCATGCATCTCCAACTATTCTTATAGAGTGTGTGTGTGTGTGTGTGTGTGTGTGTGTGTGTGTGTGTGTGTGTGTGTGTGTGTGTGTGAGAGTGTTCGTATATGATATGCCTATCTGTTTCTTACCGCTTGTGTAAGTGTATGTAAACATCTTATTATATGCGTGGCTAAAGCACTACATTATTGTCTGTATGTATGTATATGATTGTGTCTTCTCTCATTTACATTTTGTCTGTGCATTTAGGAGTGGTGTGAGGTGGTCGTGTGCGTGTGTGCATATGTTTATATATGCATGGATCTCGTCTTATTAGTATGATGAAAGCATAGAAACACTCTTGTCCGTATGTGTGTGTGCGTGTCTTTTTTCTTTCATTATATGTGTGTGTGTGTGTGTGAGAGAGAGTGTGTGTAGGGGTGGTATGGCGTGTGCGTGTGTGTGTGTGTGTGTGAGCGAGTGAGCGTGTCCAGCTGTGATCCCGGGCTCATTATCATAACAATGTGACAATCAAGCTGTCTATCGCTCGTTCAGATCCCTCATTAGCTCCAGCCCCAGCGTCTACCCTCAGAACCTAACCCTACTGTCACAACCCCTCACAAAACACTCACACCTTCCCTCATTATAACATCCTGCTGCACTAATCACACCGGCAGGAGTTTTAGAAAGGAGTCAGACGAACGCAGACTTCCCTAGATGTTGGACAGAGGAAGTATAGGGAAGGCGAAGTCAAGTTGAAAGTGTTCGGACGCGTTACTAATTCGCCCATGAGTCATTCATTTAAAACTTGCCCCAAAATGAGGGTGAGCGGGAGTAGGGGATTACTCACTTTTTTTTTTCTCCTCCCCCCTTCACTCTCTCTCTTTCTCTCTCTTCCCTCTTTTCTCCCCTTCTTGTATTTACTATTCCTTTTCCTTGTCGTTCCTTTCTCTTCCTTCCACTGTATTCTTTACTATTATTACTTCGTCATTCTTCGCCTGCTACTCAATAATATCATCCCTCTATCATCATATACTCCTACCCTCTTCCTTCCTCCTCCTCGCTCCCTTCCTCCTCCTTCCTCCCTTCCTCCTCCCCCCCTCTCTCCCCTCCTCCTCCTCCCCTCGTTCCCCTCCTCTTCCTCCCCTTTCATCATTATGGGGGGATACATTTGAGTCACTCTGTCGACGCCATGGGAAAGTTTTCTTGCATTATCGAGCGTTTCGTTAACATGATGCGTCAGGGTGGATTAGGACTTCTGGGAGGCGAGGTTGACAGTCCGTATGGGTGGCGCAGTCTGTGTATGTGTGTGTGTGTGTGTTTTGTATGGGTCCCTGTCTGTTTGTTTGTTTGTTTGTTTGTGTGTGGTGGTTTCATGGGTCCCTGTTTATCAATTTCTGTGTGTGTTTCAGTGTTTGTATGTGTGTGTGTTGTGGTTATTTCATGGGTCCCTATCTGTTTGTTTGTTTGTTTGTGTGTGGGGGTTACATGGGTCCCTGTTAATCAGTTTGTGAGTGTGTGTGTGTGTGTGTGTGTGTGAGATGTGGTTGTTACATGTAGTGGTTGATGCATGTGTCCCTGTCTGTTGTCTGTCTAGTAGATCTTTTAATGTGTATCTTATGTTTGTACCCAAGTCTGTGTTGCAATCAGGTGGTCAATTATTACATCCCTTATAGAT
>JAWZYT010006917.1:2500-21340 GCA_034508575.1 Petrolisthes manimaculis | reverse complement strand
AGAGAGAGAGAGAGAGAGAGAGAGAGAGAGAGTGTGTGTGTGTGTGTGTGTGTGTGTGTGTGTGTGTGTGTGTGTGTGTGTGTGTGTGTGTGTGTGTGTGTGTGTGTGTGTGTGTGTGAAATTCCAAGCGAAGGAAAATATTGACCAAGTCCCTTTTAATCATTCAGAGTGGAAATTAAAGCGGCACCTGCAGTTCATAAAGCTTTAGCAAATAATTATCACACAGACGTTTGCGAGTCCAGAGCAATGTGGGTGTGTGTGTGGGTGGGTGGGGACGGGGTTAAGAAGAGTGTGTGTGTGTGTGTGTGTGTGTGTGTGTGTGTGTGTGTGTGTGTGTTCTTTTATTGGTTCTCAGACTGTACTGTAGAGTTGCCAAAAAACGTATTGCGACAAATCTTGATAGAATTTTAACCATAGTAATATCCACAACTATTTCTAGGGACTATAAGCATGTATAACAGAAGGAAATATACATATCCTTGTGTAATACATACCGGGACTTATAATCCCTACAAACAAACAACTATGGACATTAATATATTTAATGTTGTATCAATAGTTGTCGCAGTACCTTTTTTGGCAACTGTACATAATATTGTCGTGATTATTATATTGTTAATTACCAGATGCTGTCATTTACCTTTATTGTTATTTTAATACAATGAAGAGTAGTAGGTGTTTCTATTTCAAATATATATATATATATACCAAGGCATAAAGTTCATGATTCATTAATTATTTAGTTATATATAATAAAAAAAAAACACACACACGCACATACACACACACAAAATGATATAGGAGTAAAAAAATAAAAATAAAAATAAAACACACACGCACGTACACACACACACACAAAAAATGATATAGGAGTAAAAAAAAAAAAAAATCACACACACACACACACACACACACACACACACACACACATAAAAAAAAAATATATATATATAAGAGTAAAAAATATAAATAAAACACACACACAAAATGATATAGGAGTAAAAAAAAAAAAAAAAAACCACACACACACATACACACACAAAATTATATAGGAGTAAACAAATAAAAAATAAAACACACACACACACAAAATGATATAGGAGTGAAAAAAAAAATATATATATAAGATTAGAAAAAATAAAATAAAACAGACACAAAATGATATAGGAGTAAAAAAAAAAAAAAAAAAAAAAAAAAAAATATGGGTACCTGTTGGAATCATTGAGGAAGAGAAGGGAAGGGAGGGATGAGCTAGGGGTGAATCAGGCTGGGCAGTAATTGAGTGAACAGCAACACCTGAGGCTGGGCAGATGGTAACCCAAGGCAACTTTCACCCCACATACACACACACACACACAATCACACACACACTCAACACACACACGCAGGCAAGCCCTCCATGCACGCACATACATACATACACACACACACACACACACACACACACACACACAGGCAAGCCCTCCATGCACGCACATATTTACTCATTCTCTCATGCACACAATCTCCTGTTCTGCACCCTCAGCCACCCTGCTTAAACCAACACTAGCACGTCCTCTCTGTGAAATATACTCCTTCATTCCTTGCCTTTAACCACTCTACTCTACTTTCTATTCTCGTTCCTTTTGGCTCTCAAGTCTATAGTCTATGCCCAATGTTCATCCTGACGTGGTTTAGATCGAGTCCCAGCTCTGTCAGTTTGTTATTATACAAACACATAACACAGCAGTAGGCCCCTATACCTTCTCACATGAATTATACCAAGTTGATAAATACATGGACTGAAGTGACATATAATCAGAACAAATTTAAAATCAAGAATATATATATATATATATATATATATATTTATTGACAATTTTTGGACATCGACAGTCGCAATGAAACAGCAGATAGCAACACGCCGTCTTTCTCATACCGAGGTGTCAATTATTAGCCTGTGACGAGGTGTAGGCTAAAAAAAAATCACTCATTGTTCGCGACCGTAAACAATTTATGAATTTATGATCTGCTCATCGCCAGACAAACAAAAGCTTCTCCCAGTTTCCGTGTCTGGCAGGTGAGCTGTGTGTGGGTTGGAGAGCCCATTCCATTCTACTCAACATATTTACATACATACCGGTAGGCCTATCTCCACCCCTATAGCTCCATCCACTTATGGGTTGCCTCCTCTTCTCTTCCTTCGTTCCCACCATTCTCCAAGGGGCATTCTTTCACAAATGCCTGTGAACTGAAGACTAATGATTTCTCCAAACAGCGCCTTCAAACAGACCTCATATTGAGAGAGATTGTTTGTTCTTATTGCAGTTTGGAGGAATTCCTAACCACAAACAACTTGACGACCAAATTAAAGCCCAGACACCAAAGAAACAACCACCAACAAACAATGTTACTAAGATCTTGAAGCCACATTGTAAAACGCTTATCCTGGTGTGAGTTCCAGCCACAATATTATTACACTTGTGTCTTGTATAAACATTGTGAACTGCCAATTATAAAGTTATTCATGCTCCTACAATGGTTCCAATAGATCCCATTATTTCAGAATATAAATAACCCACCCTCAGCAATTGTCATTAATTAGTGTTGAAAGAGATTATATCATTATTTTTTTTCCCAAACACTGACAAAGTAACTAATTAATGTAGCGATATTTTCTAACGACACCCATAATCATTAATCTATTATTAAGTTTAGACTTTTGAGTGATTATAGTGTAGGCTTATGTGGTCCACCCCTTACTCTGTATGGCCTGTTGTACCCCTCACCATCCCATCCCACACCATCCCATCCCTCACCATCCCACTCCACACCACACGTTACTCTGGTCTGTCGTGCCCCTCACCATCCCATCCCACACCATCCCATCCCTCACCATCCCACAACACAACACACGTCACTCTGGCCTGTTATGCCCTCCCCATCCCATCCCACACCACACATTACTCTGGTCTTCCCTGCCCCTCCACATCCCACTCCACACAACTCCAAACCACACGTCACTTTGGTATGGCTACTCATCTTTACCCACTTCTTCCTTCTCCCTTTCTCTCACTTCTTCCTCCTCCTCTTTCTTCCCTCCGTTCCCTCATTTTTGTTCCTATATTTTTATAGTATATTATAAAAAAATCATTTACCCATCCTATACACAACATAACGTAAAATACTAAACGAGTAAAATATATAATCTCCCTTCCATTTCATTCACTCTCAACTCTCCTTGCCCTCCCTCCCTTCCCTGAGTCTACACCTACGCTTCCCTACCCAACCTTCACACTCATAAATATTCATCCACTTGGTTGGGCCTTTTACTCTCTTCCAACTGTCTATTCACTAATGTTCTTTTGACTCATTTGCCTCTCTATGACGACGAACGTTCTTGTCCCCCACTGCCTCACATTTTTACAAGCTAGAAACCCGTCAATTTTTTATCCCGAGTGACGACATGTGAGAGTTGAACTGGACTTGGAAGCTACTGAGACCAAAATATTACAAAAAGAGAATGACAGGCACCACAGGACCCAGGACAATATAGGAGATAACTCACATTATTCTTGTTGTATATAGTTCCCCAGTCGGCTCGCACACCTTCCTTTATATATTTTATTCCCTATGTAACTCCGAGTCCCTTTTGTAAACTACCCTCATCATTACACACACACACACACACACACACACACACATATACACACACACCTCAACATGTAGAATGCGCGGCGTCACTTCAGCTGAACCTTGTTGCTGCTCCCCTCCCCCCCCGTCAACATTCCCTATCCCTAGAACAGCTGTGTGTGTGTGTGTGTGTGTGTGTGTGTGTGTGTGTGTGTGTGTGAGGCCCTTACTGCTCAACCCACGCCCCCCGTCAGCTGCACACACACACACAACACACACACACACACACACACACACACACACACACACATACACACACACACGGCACTACTGCTGACTTAACACATAAACATCATTTGTCTTTTGTCTATAACCAGATCACATATGTTTAGTCAACGTGTGGAACAAGATGCGTCAATACCTTCACCTTTAGGCTAATAATTATCACAGTGAACAAAACAAAACACTCGTGGTGTCTTGGATTTTACACTGACATACGAGACAAAATAATCTTATGATGGTTTCAGTTCTACCTTTACCTTTACTTCAATCATTCGTAAATTTTATGGACACGAGGGCGACAATGTATCAAGCACCAAGAAATGTTAATAAGAGTGCAAGATAAAAGCTGTTGAAGGAAGTGGTAGAGAGAGAGGAAAGGAGGTGAACAGAAAGTGAGGGTGGCAGAGAGACATAGAAAATGCCAGGCAGGAAGAGAAAGTCTGAAGGTACGTACACGAGAAAGGTCGCAGACACGAAGGTAGGAGGGAAAGTGGTTGGCAATTAGATACCATAGGAAGCAGCAACAACAAGCAGTAGGCAGGCAGGCAGGCAGGCAGAGATACAGTCAAGCAAATAGGCAGGGAGACAGGGAAGACAGCAAACAGACATGAAAGGAACAGGCAAGTGAGGAAACAGGGAAAGTGACAGAAGTTAGGAAGGTAGGTACAGAGGCAAAAAAAATAATAATCATGGAGTAGGGAGGTAGGTAACACAAACAGGAAAGCAGGCAGACAAAAGTAAACAAGGAAGCAAGCAAGGCAAGGAAGGCAACAGGCAGGTAGGTATAGGTATAGACAGGGAAGCAAGCAAATCCGGCAGGGATGGCAGCATGCATGTAGACAGCCTTGGAGAAAGCAGTTTAGCAGAGAGAACTGGTAGGCAAATTAACACACGCAAAAAACATGACAGATCAGCCGGGAGGGAGGTGTGTGTGTGTGTGTGTGTGTGTGTGTGTGTGTGTGTGTGTGTGTGTGTGTGTGTGTGTGTGTGTGTGTGTGTGTGTGTGTGTGTGTGTTGAGAGATTATAGCAGTCCAGACAGCATCCAAAAACAATACTTCTCACAGCAGGTTAAAGCCTACAGGAATAACGTTGGTGCACAGACAGACGCTATGTATACAGACAATGTGTTCCACCCTCTACACGACAGTACAGGACCCCACATACATAACACGACTATAGCCTATTGCCAAGGACCTTCTTATTATCAGTGCTCTACTCTCCTCTACTGATTTGTGACTCTGGGTATCTCCTACTGGGTGTCTCCGTTTGGGTAAAAGACTACTGAAAGGAATCAAGTATAGTTTGCTCTGATTTGTCTTACCAATAAATGATCACATCAGTTTATTAATTACCAAATTCTTAAAAAAATATAATAATAATAATAATAATAAAACAGGGTTGATTTTAAAATGCGTGTGATATTTCAGATAAACAGATGGATGCATAATATTGAAGGCACATATAGGAATAATTATAATAACATTGTCTGGGAAGGAAGAGATAACAAGACGTGGATTGATGACGAGAAAAGGGAGGAAAATGTGGAAGGAAAGTAATTGTAAGAAAGTGGATGAGGGAGGAAAAGGGAAGGAAAAATAATTATAAGAAAGTGGAAGAGGGAGGAAAAGGGAAGGAAAAGTAATTGAAAGAAAGTGGAAGAAAGAGGAAAAGGGAAGAAAAAGTAATTAGAAGAAAGTGGAAGAAAGAGTAAGAGGGAGGAAAATGTGGAAGGAAAGTAATTGGAAGAAAGTTTAAGAGGGAGGAAAAGAGAAAGAAAAGTAATTGGAAGAAAGAGTAAGAGGGAAGAAAAGGGAAGGAAAAATAATTGTAAGAAAGTGGAAGAGGGAGGAAAAGGGAAGGAAAAATAATTGTAAGAAAGTGGAAGAAAGAGTAAGAGGCAGGAAAAGGGAAGGAAAAATAATTGGAAGAAAATGGATGTCATAAAGGAAAGGAAAGGGAGGTATGGTATGGTATGGTATGGGAAGGGGAGGGAATGAAGTAGTGAGAATATAGAGAAAGGGATGGGAGGGGGACGTGAAGGGGATATAATAACTGGTGAACCTCTCTCTCTGCCTTTCCACCCTATCATCACCACCTCCCACACTCACTGTCTCAAACATAGACAAACCAATCTTTCATTATATACCTTTCATTTCTATACCATGGAGGTAGAATATTAGTATTATTTTTTTTTATTATTCTATCTCACTAACACACAGACATACAGGCATACACATAGAACAAACTGAGGGACGAATATACACACTGTAAGATCACATGAACACATACATACATACATACATAACGTGCACACATATACTATAAACGATGATAATAATATTTTTCCTTATATACACAACCATAAGCAGATCAGGCAAATCCATACAGATAAATGTATGTATATATATTTTTACATAGTTATACGTACAATAAATGTTGAATATAAACAGATTTTTTTCTCGTTCGTTCTCTCTCTCTCTCTCTCTCTCTCTCTCTCTCTCTCTCTCTCTCTCTCTCTCTCTCTCTCTCTCTCTCTCTCTCTCTCTCTCTCCTACAAGCACGCACTCAGCCAGAACACACCACGACCTTCATCCTTAAAAGATAGTATCGGAAATCACCACCAGCGTGTGTAGAGTTGGCTGGGAGGAGGGGAAAGGAAGGTAGGTAGATAGGAGATGATGAGGATGCGAGTGTATATAATGTGTGTTTGTCTGTGGGAAGGACAGGTGTGGGTGAGAGAGGGTGTGGTGGGGAAGGGGAAGGACAAACGTATGTAATAAATAGGCTTAAAGATAATTTAATGAACAGGTATGGAGAAAGACAGAGGAGTATCTAGGTTAGGTTTAGTGTGAGTTATTGTAGGTGTGTGTGGATGGTTGTTAATGACAGATTGATTGCATGTTAGGGATAATAGGGGTTTTAAGGGGGTGTGGGAGTAGGGGACAGGCTTGGGGGGGGGGACTGGGGGTGTATGGAAATAAGGGAACAGGCTTGGGGTGGGTAGAAAGCCTGTCCCCCCGTTCCCGCACCACCTAACCCCCCAATCCCTCCCCCCCAACTCCTGCACCCCCCAAACTCCCCTCAAGTCTGTCCCCCTATTCCCACACCCCCTTAAAGGTTTGGAGAACAGGTGTGCGAGTGACATGAAAACAGGTTTGACGATCAGAGGAATAATACATTGATTTCTATGGTATTAAATAAGTATAATACAGGGGTGAGGTCCCAAGTATATAACGGAATGCAAATGTTGAGAATGCTGAGAAGAAATGGATGGAGAAGAGAAAGGGTAGGTTCTATTATGAAGGTTCGTAGTTGGTATGATGAGAAAAATATGAGGATATATATATGATATAAAAAAAAACAATTATGGAATTTTCAGTGAGAAAGGAGGTTGAGCAAAATGACAGGATGGAAAAATCAAATTCAGACGACATTACTGACGAGTTACATGAAACAGAAGAAAAATTTATATTTAAATTCTTAGTTATATCTAAATAATAATATTATGGTGTTAGACTTTTTCAAATAAGAAGAAGATGAAGTATAAATTTGTAATGGAGTTGAAAGGACCTTGTGAGGAGAGTGAAGGTAGAGGAGGAAGCCACTGACCTTGGTAAGGCGGCCTTGAACCCGGTGAGTCCGTACTTGTCTGAGAGGAAGGATTTAGGGAGGGAGAGTGAACGCATCTGCTTGGCTGGTTCATCCTCTTCCTCTCCTCCCCCTGTTGCCACCTCTTCTTCTTCCTCTTCCCGAGGCTGTAAGAGTTCCTCCTGCTCCTTCCCCGCCGCCGCCGCTGCTTTAGACACAGACTTGCTCCTATTTCTCTTGAGTAATGCCACGAGGTCAAGGGGTGACACTCCTGGTAGTCCTTGTGGCACTACTGCTGGGATGCTGTTACTACGGTTGGTACGGGCAGGTCTGTCTAACGCCACACTGTCATAACTCACTTTGGATGTTCCCCGACTGTGTCCCTCATGAAAGTCGTCCTCCGGCGTTGCCGGCAGGCCTATCTTGATCGCTTCCGTACCGGAGAGTGACTGACTCCGGCCCTTTTTTTGGAAGAACGAGAAGATATGACGACCCTCAGCCCCAGTGTGGGTCTGGTGGCGCCGAGGCCGGGGACTGTCAGCCTGCGGCAGGGGTGGTGCCTCCTTCCTGCTACCCCTCCACTTGTCACTCTTACCAGCAGAGGAGGCTGTGGAGGAGGTGTTGGTGTTGTTGGTGAGGAAGGCCAGGGTCTGATGGGGGTCAGCGTGTAAACTCTGATCTGAGGAAAGGGTTTGTAACAACTCATCAAAGTCCTTGTCTAACCAGGCTTGGTCTATAACAAGGGAATTACGACCACTCTTGTTCTCGTCACCCTTAATCCTCTTGTACTCGTGTTCCAGCTGACTCAGCAACTCACGGCTCTTTGACAAACTTTTTCTCAACCTGGTATCGGCGTGAACGTCATCGGGGCCGCAAAGGGAGAGATGGCGTTGGAAAAGGCGATGAGGTCCGCCAGAACCTGAGCCGTTGACGTTGGAGGTGCTGTGAACTTTCCTGAAGGAGGATTGATGAGAACCCAAAACGGTACTGTAGTCTTCCGAGGAGTTGAGATTGGTGACGCTGGCGGTTGTGTTACCGGTGTAATATGACTTGTCCTTCAGGAGTGAAGCACAGGAGGACAAGCCCAGGGACCCTGTGCTGTTTTTCCTGCCGTAGCACTTGGGGGAAGGGCCTCCCTTTATGAGGTCGGCAGTACTGACCCCCACCACAGGGATAGGACTGACGTAAGGTTGATCCAGATCCATAAACTCCACATAGTCCTGATCTGCTCGTAGGTGATTGGGGTTAGCATGGAGGCGGCGGGCCAGGTCTCCCAGGGAAGGTGATGTGTCCTGTAGGCAGTCCCGTGGAAGGGACAACTTTCTGTTTCTAGGTTGGAGGGGGGGCGTGCCAGCCGGCCCTGGGTGATACTCGTTGATGGAGAAGAGAGAGAGGGGCGTCTTTGTATTGGGGGGAGTACGTGAGGAAGAGGATGACAGTGTAGTGGCAGCAGGAAGTACAGAGGGAGCCTTGGCTGCCCCTTTCACCCCACACTCCGAGTTCCTACGATGAAGAGGCGGGGAATCTGTTCCTCCTGAATCCACAGAGGCGGCCACCTTCTTCAGTGTGGCTATGATGGCATCAAACTGATCCGTCAAGATGTTACCGTTAATCTTAAGGTTTTTTAGAACGGTGGAGTCTATAATGTCAGCCAGAGACGTCTCCAGGCGTTGTATGAGATGATTCCCCTCCTCACCTTCACCTTCATCACCACCTTCATCATTTTTGTTCTCTCGTGTCCCCTTCTCGTCTTCTGTGTCCTCCCTTTGGCGATCTGTCTCCCGAGGGGCTTCATCTTCCTCCAGATTACTTGAAACATGTACAACTGATTTCTTCCTCTCTACTTCGTCTGTAGTACCGTTGTCTGTGCCTGAGGGTGGGGTGTGTATCAACTCAGTGGTTACCTTGCCCTCCAGTACCTCCTCCCCCTCCATCTCCACCTCCTCCTCTTCCTCCACTTCCTTCTCCTCGTCAACCACAGCTTCTTCCTCATCCCCCTCCTTCACTTCCACCTCCTCCTCCACTTCCACCTCCTCCTCTGGGCCTTGTTGCTGGTTTTCTTCTGTTTCTCCCTCATTTTGGTGGTGGTGGTGATTGATGGAGACCCTTTCATCACTCACTACTTCATCTCTCTCATACTCCTCCTCCTCTTCATCATCATCATTTTCATCTTCACTGCTTGATGCTTCTACTTGTATTCCCTTTTCCTCCCGACTTTTTTCCTCCGTCACAATAGACACTTTAGTTATTTCTTTTTTACCTTTGAGTGGGTTGGTGGGGGGGAGGGTGGCATCTGGAGGAAGTGGGTTGTTGGGGATAGAATTAGATACCGATTTAAAGGACACATTAATCCCAGGGACGATCCTTCTAGCGTTGTTTTCCTCCTCCCAGACCAGACGTGAGCTGCTCCTACTGGGGCGGAGATCACAGGAGGTGGACAGATTGTCGCAAACTGGACCCTGTGTAACTTTGGGAAACTGTAAACTGACTGAGCGCTTCACTGGCACACTGTTGGACTTACTCACTTTATCTAGCAAGTGAGTACTTCTGGCTGAATAAACGTGTGTGGTGTTCAACTTGCTAACTTTCTGACTGCTTGTGTCTCCTCGTGTACACCCACTTGTCGCCTCGTTCACCGCCCTGTGACTCCCTGAGAAGGTACCTAGACTCTTTTCAGTGGAGCTGGGCCTGGAAATATCCGCTGAGAGAGTAGGTTTCTTATCAGACGTGAGATGGGAAGAACTCGGCTTCGTCAGTTTACTTCTATTCTCTGTTTTGTGTTCTTTATTTTCCAGCCTGGCATTGATGATCTCCCTCCTTCCAAATTTTGCGTTGTCGAGCCTGGAGTGTCTGGTTGTGGAGAGAAATGCCTTGGACCCTTGTTTACTACACGGGGAGGAGCTGTGTCTTTTGCGATCACTGTCAAGAGATCCCTGACTGCCGTACAGAGGGGAGTTACAGCCAGAATCTGTTGTACTTTCCGTACGTTGTGAGTCCAAGCTGGCCCGGAAAAGGTTATTCCTTGAACCTAAGAGTGAGTTCTTGGAGCCAGACTTGGTGCGATTGTAGAGGTTACAACGACCCACCACCAACGACGTCTTCGAGTTAGACTTTTTCTTGCTGAGGTTGGTGCGACTACCACTCATTACACGCCTCACTATCCTGGCCCTATTGGCACTGTCACCGCTCACCAGAGAACTCTTGGTGCCAGAGTAGGTGCGAGTGAGGCTCACCTTGGGTGTGATCTGAGTGGAACTGGCACTGAGGGCGCGGTCCAACCTAGACGTGTTGCTGCTCCTGCTGGCGTCACTGAGGGTACGTCGCCCAGGTGTCACACGTCCTCCAGAGGAGTTGGATGTATATTTGTTGCTATCAGATCGTACTAGACCTGCAGTTTTTAAAGAAGTAGATGATCTGGACATTGAAATCATCGAGTTGCTTCGTGTAGCTATGTTGGACTTCCCAGGCAAGAGTAAGGCTGGTCGAGTAGAGTTATCACTGTCTGTGGCCGCGGTGCCAGAAGCAGCACTCAGGTCCAGAGACGTGTTACCACTACTGTTACCACTACCCATCTTCCCTTCAGGAGACTCAGGTGAGTTTAGTGATAGAGAAAGAGGTCGAGATTTAGGTGGAGTGTCCAGTTTAAGGGAGGAGTATTCTGTCTGGTCCACATTTCTACTGTCCTCAGTTGTAATTACTTCTTTCTCCGTGTCCTTTCCCGCACGAAGTCCTGCAGCAGATCTAGCAGAAGGAACTCCTGGGCGAGGAGGGAAGGAGCGACTGCCTCCTCCAGCAGGAGAGTCATTCTTACCTGCCTTGGAGGGGGACACGATAGGCAACTTTGATGTGGTTTTGTCACGATGTATAGGTGGAGTGTCCCTGAGGGCTGCCCCTGGTGACAATCTCACCTGGTATACAGCTCTGGGTGGTGGACGACGGGCAAGGGGAGTGGAGGGTGGTGTACGGACGTCACTAGACAGCTCCCGTCTACGTCCCACTGTGGGTGTCCTGCCAGGACCTGCTGGGGAAGGTGGCCTGGACGTCAAACTAGGAGACGTACCTCGAGCAGGAGAGCGAGTGGAGGGGGAGGGGGACATCCTGGGCCTGTGAGATATAGAGGAGGAAGGGGTTGATCTGGTGTGGTCTGAACCCTGAGCCCCTCCCCCTGCAGCTCCAGGCAACGAAGCTCGTCTTTGCATGTCAACGACACTGTTGTCCTGAGTGGAGCCCCTCGGGGATCCCGAAGACCCAAAACTTCCCCGTCGAGACACAAGAGTTGAGGAACGGTTGTTGGATGATAACATCCTGTTGCTGCTGTTGTTGTTGCTGCCTCCACGTCTTGTGGCACCTCGACCACGGCCAGCAGCTGTTCCTGGAGGAGCTGCTGGAGGTACATCTTCACGAGGGTTACGGGGAGGGTCGCCCCCCCGCCCCTGGTACACAGGTATACCCGACACTTTGCAGGGCATGTCACAGGTACATTCACCCTCACACACACCATCCTGGGATAGTGGCCATGTTTCACTAGCACCACTAACACTCACACTTCGCTCACTTACACTTTTAGCTCTCCTCACTACACCATTACTTCTCCTCTTAACACTAGCACTGTTTACACTGGTCACACCTGGAGTAAGAGACACAGGGGCGGGGCGCACGTGTGCACGTGGCAAGGCGCGCACGGAGACTGGTAGAGGAGGTCCGGCCTGGCCCGCTGCTCCACATGTTCCGCTTCCTTGGCCATGCGGCCCCCCTGGCCACGCCCCCTCACCACGCCTCCCCTCCGCTCCTGCCACCACTGACCGTCGCCCCAGGCTAGCCTTCTGGGGACGAGACTGGCGGAAGAGTGATGAGTCTGTTGGCTGGTGTTGGGGCTGGGGTGGGGCCACTTCCTGTCGTTCCTTCATGTGAGACAACACTACCTCTATCTCCTCATGCCAGTCATTCCTTAAATTGTCATAGTCAATTCGTGTAAGGGTGTGAGGGGCGGCGTGACAAGGGAGTGTGGCTCCTGCAGGAGTGGAGGTGGAGGAGGTGAGTGGCACTGCCTTTCCCTGTCTATCACACAGTTTAACAGTGCAAGATACAGCCTCCCCTGACGACCTCTTCCCGCTCACTTCCCGTGGCTTTCCCTGTTTCTGTCTGCCCTTCATGTTGTCTTCAGTGGGGTGTTTACGGTGCCTCTGCTTGTGCCTCACACGACAGCGACGCTCGCGACCCCTGTCGTGTTGGGCAGGGAGAGAGGCACATGAGCGGTCCGCACAGCAGGTCACACAGGTACCGACACACTGATGAGCCTCACCTGTGTTGCTCCCACGGCACTCACAGACTCCGCCCACCTCGCCCACTCCCGCCCACATCTCTCCATCTCCTGCCCACTTCTCATCCACCCCCGTCCACTCCACTCCCTCACACACAGCGCATAAAGACGCCCACATCATATGTCTTGGATCAATATAGCAGGTGGTGTGTTGGAGTGTCATGAGGGAGTAGTAGGGTAGTGGAGGGGGATACATGCCCCGTCCACCACCTTGTCCCTCACCCCAGTATACCAGTAACGGATCCTTGTTATCTTGTTCTCCCATCTGACCCCCTCGCCCCGGCACCAGCCCCACCTGTGACTCTTCCCAGTAGTATGAAGGGGGCTTCTCAGGGGGACACTTGTCGTAGTAAGTGATACATTCTTCCCCCTCCCAGCCCTCAGCCTTTCCCTCCCCTTGGCCTCCACGTGACCTTGACCCTGCAGCAGGAACATGACGCCTTTTGTCACGTGGCCCTACCCTGCCTGTACGACCCTCACATTTGTGGCGCGCCTCCTCGAAGATTGCATCACCATACGAGTCATAATAAACACTTACAGGAAGTCTATGTGGGTCATCATAATCATAATGAGTTCCTTTAGCCTCCTCTCCAGCAGCCACAACAACAGGCGGCCCACAATACAATATCTGGCTCTTGTCCGGTGTACCCAGGCCCAGTGTTGGACTCCTGGGGGTGACCAATTCGTTGTAGACGGAAGGGTCCACTTTACGGGTGGGGGAATGGCCGTCATGAGGGGTCAGTGGGTGGTGGGTTGGTGGGGAGGGCGAGGCTTTGCGGCGCCAGGGGGCACGCTTCAGCCCGCCCTTCAGCTTCATTGGTTTCAGTTGGTTTGGTAAGACACACTGAAGCCGACACACGCTCCTCCCATCATCCTCTTCACTCTGGTTTACTTCACTCCTTCACTCCTCTGTCACTACAACACTCTCACTAAATATTCCCAAAGTACATCGTTCACTGATGTTTGATGAGCAGTGGCCATAAAGTGTTCATCAGTCATTGGGAAAAATAACGACAAATTAAAAAGTCAACGTTTCCACAACATAATATAACCAACCTTTCCATCATTTTTTTCAGTACTAACCAGCAAGTAGTCAACCAATACGTCGTCATATCAGCGTTAAATGTATGTAACGTAACATCAGCATAAAAAAATATATACTGCTGCAGAACTTCTTTTCATAACACTGCGTACACGTTTTCCCATCGTAAAGTATGTACGTTAATATTATTGAGTGGTGCAATTCTAGCGTTATTTCCACGGCGCATAACACTAATTAAAGTTAAAATTTTGGTAGCTAGTGTATACATAGATAGGCTACTTAAACACCGACCAAACTATCTCCTCTTTTCGTTCCTTGGCAAATTTCCCGAATCACACTGTGTACTTTCCTCTCACTAATAGTGTTTATATTAACTGTGAAAAGTCGTTCCTTTAGTATTTCAAGTCAGTTTTTTTATGTCACAGTGAGGACCAAGGGCTTTTCTATCAATGCTTAGTAGTAGAACCATTTTCAATTTTCAAAGGCACAATACAGTGGATATATTCATTCCATGCATAATTTGGTGTTTGTGTAAAAACTATATATATATGGGTATTTATTTCACCGTCCAACAGTTAGATAAATGGTTGTATTGGATGTTGTGTTAATTAATGGAGGTGACTGATCCTTCCTCTTCCTGTCTACCTTCCCTATCACACATCACTTTGGAGGACCACATCTTCCTTCTCAATCTCAATCTTGCTTTTTTCTCGAGTGTCACATCTTGCCTCTCAGTCCAACACTTGCACGGCTGCTCAATGCCATCTGTTACTTCGAAGGGTCAATCAAACCTGTACTCAGCTATATAATTATACACATTAAACTCCCACCACCACCACAGTGTTATAATGATCTAACTTCTCTGTCCCTTTAACACCTGACGTCAATTTAATGCAACAAGAACTCGGGGCTGCTCGGTCAGACAGCTTGTGGAACTTCAACAACAATAACAACAACAACAACAACAACAACTCACATTTCAGTACATACACAGATCGCTAAAGTGCCACACATGACTTTATCTTTACCTCATGCACTTCTCACTCACTCCTATATATCCGTCGTCTGTTTAGTGCCTCATGTTACTGGCCAGAGCGAGCGACACATTCAGCTTGTACTTGGTGCCACTTTTATTATAACTGTCCCACAACCACAGTGATGACCTCTCTCGGTGATAGCTCTAGTCATTCAGGGTCTGATTTTAAGGTTCCCATACACAAAAACTCACTCACTCAAGCAGGCTAACTCACAGTGACTAGGATCGGGTTTGTATTAGTGTATATATGTGTCACTCTGTAAAGTCGATGGTGTTATTTAGATGTACGGGACTTGACTGACACTAACTTATTCGGGTGTATCAGTATCACAGTCAGTTGGATTTGACTAGGAATACGGTCCTTTGTGCCACACCAGAGTTGGCCCTTAGACATCAGTGCCACGGTTGTCATCAGTGCCATCCACCTGACACTTCCTGGTTCGTTGGTGTCGTCACTATGTACAAGACAACCACCTCGTCTAGTCTATCTGTCACTCGGGTCCTGGAAGAGAAAGTAATAATATGTCACTCATCGTACACTATATATTATATGTAAGGAAATAATTATTGTAACTTTATCAAATTGTCATGCATCTGTATTCGTGTATGTTTTTTCTTATATTATACGTAAGGAATGGGGGAGAATATAATACTTTCATTATTAGTATTGCAAACACACACACACACACACACACACACACACACACACACACACACACACACACACACACACACACACACACACACACATACACACACACACACACACACACACACGCACACACACACACACACACACACTTATTTAGCCCAAGAATGCACCTAATGTTTCGCAGGCCTGCAGGTAAAGAAGAATAACTTACATTCAACAGGTTTGGTAAATTTTCCAGACTGACAGACAGACGCCACTCCTACGTTCATAAAAAAATATTCCTAATGGGTGACCGGTCAGAGATGGACAGGAGTGAAACATAAACTTGCCAAATTTACCATCCATGTAGATTTGTTTAGAATGTAAATGTGTGATGGAGTGTCATGGAGGTAGGAGGTTGTGGTGGTTGTGGTTGTTGTTGTGGTTGTTGTGGTTGTGGTTGTGGTTTGTTGTTTTTGTGGTGGTGGTTGTGGATGTTGTTATTGTGGTGGTTGTGGTTGTTGTGGTGGTTGTGGTTGTTGTTGTGGTAGTGGTTTGTTGTTTTTGTGGTGATAGTGGTTGTTGTGGTGGTTGTGGTTGTTTTTGTTGTTGTGGTGGAGGTGGTGAGGAAGTGTTGAGTATTGTTCCCATCTCATACAATCATTACATGCAAAAACACATTATTATAAGATTACACTATTGTCTACATACACACACTCACACACACACACACACACACACACACACACTACAGCATTTATTTTGTGTATCGATTTATTAGTTTGTCTTTTCATAAATCCTCTTTGTTTTTTTTATTATTTTCCTTTCCTCATCCAACTTCCCCTTCCCTCGTACCCTTTCACATTAAACCCAACCCCACAACTTCTCACACACATATACCCAATCTCTCACTCTCACCCTTGTCTTTAACCTCATCCTCAACCCAAACCTTCACCCACAGTATCTGAGCTTCACCCCGACCACCAACACCAACCTCACCCTCAACCTCACCCACCAACAACCTTACCATCAAGCCACAACCTCACCCACATTATCTAACCAACCCTCACCACCAACACCAACCTCATCCTCAACTCACAACCTCACCCACATTATCTAACTCTCACCATCAAAACCAACCTCATCCTCAACCCACAGTCTCTCGTCCTGATATCCAACCAAATGTTTCTTCACAACCCAGACACAGCAGCTGATATGATTCACGACTTTGGCCACTTTTCTTCGTCACAAATGAGACTATATATATACTAAATGTTCTTGTTTGGAGGGAAGCTAAACTGACATACAAAGGTTTAAATATGTCTTCAGTGATCACATAAACACTGATTCCGTCCTCCACAACATACAATATATACACAACTAACGCCACATGATTAGAATAGCTCTAAAAAATACACCACATCTCTAAAAATACACAATATCTCTGAAAATGTATACACAAACAGTCGTCCCATGAGTGTGTCCTGCTGTCCAGTGTGTCTCCAATGGACCAGCGACCCTTCAATGGACCACTACACCTCCAATGGGCCACTAAGTCTTTAATGGCCCATAGAGTCATTATTTCTTACCTCCTTACCTCGCCACACATCCACTCCATCAGCCAGCCAACCAGACAGACAGACCAGACAGCCAGAAAGCCAGACCAGACACCTAAATAGACCAGACAGTCAGACCAGAAAGCCAAACCATGCTTTCATAACACACCAGCGAAATGAATACCAATAAATATTTAATCATTTTCAAACAAAGAGTAACAAAAGTGAAGAGAGATAAATCAGTCTAAATAAACACCAACTTTACTACGAGACTGCATGACCTGAGAAAAGTAAAGCTCCTAATATTATTCAATGTTGACATCAATTACATTTAAGTGTCAGGTACAGTTAAGTGGGTGCGGGAATAGGAAGGAGGTGTGAAGTAGGCTTGGGGGGGTTTATGAGTGTGCGGGAGTAGGGCGGGACAGGCTTGAGGGGGGGGGGGGATTAAGGGGGGTTGCGGGAATAGGTTGCAGGCATGGTTACAGACTTTCTACCTACCCTAAGCCTGTCCCCTTATTCCCCCCCCCCAAGCCTGTCCCCTACACCCACACACACCCCTTTAAGCACTACGGTAAACGTATAGTAATAAGTGTAACATATATGTGGGTAAACGAAGGTGGATAGAGAAGCGTCTGGTGAAGTGAGGCAGCAGTGAGTTGATATAAATATTTTCACGGTGGTATTCTGGTATTAAAGTAGAACTACGGTAACTCTCCTGTCATCATGCACGACACTAGGCTACACTCTCTTCAAAAGGTGTACGTGTTCCACTGCATCTATCAATCTATTTACATTATTTCTATCTATCTATTTATCTCTGTTTCTATCTATCTATCTATTTCTATCTATCTCTATTTCTATCTATCTATTTCTATCAATCTATCTATCTATGTATTTCTATCAATCTATCTATCCATCTCTATTTATCTATTTCTATCATCTATCTCTATCTATCTATCTATCTATCTATCCATCTATCTATCTATCTATCTCCATCCATCTATCTATCTATCTATCTATTTCTATCAATCAAACTATCTCTCTATCCATCTATCTATTTCTATCAATCTCTCTGTCTATCTATCCTAACCTTCATCCATCAATTTATCTATCTATTTCTATCTATCTAAGCTAAGAGGCCGTGGAGCACACCTTTTGAACAGAGTATAGCTATTGGTGATGGTATCATACGCACACATGTATGTACAGTTGCCAAAATATAAATTGAGACAACTCTGATGGAATGCTAAGGTTTATTAACGTCCAAAGTTATTTACAGGGATCATACATTTCATTTTGTATTTACATACTTATAAACCCTAAAAATAATTGTGGAAGATAATAAATAATATTAGTTAATGTTTCATTAAGATTTGTTGCAATTTATATTTTGGCAACTGTACGTAAAAATACACACGTACACACACACACACACACACCACAGTATATCAATATATACAGTACAAAATAAACACACACACATTATTTTTTATTATGTCGTGATTCACAGGGGCAGAAAAAAGCAACCATCACCTTGACGAACTATTGAATCCTACTGTACATACAGCCACAATCAAATAACCACCTACACTTTCCTTCCATTGTGCAACTAAATTAATATTATATCTAAATATTATCATGCAACACCTTATGTCAACTCAACCCCCTCAATTACTATTATAAAGTGCTGCAATATCATACACGTGTTGTTCTTTATTACCAAGATATTTTTTTACTACGATGGAAGGAAAGTGTCGGTGGATATTTGA
>JAWZYT010006916.1:15000-27500 GCA_034508575.1 Petrolisthes manimaculis | reverse complement strand
AATCAGACTCATCTGCTCACCCCTTTCATCTCTCCTCTTCCATGTGTACCTGTGGATCAGTTTGTGCTCGAAGCAGGTGTTGGCGAGGAACAACCCCACCTCAGCACACAGATCCACCAGGCACTCACCATTCTCATTTATTCCATTCACACCCCACTTGCCTACTACATTTCCTCTTCTCTCATTCCATACTTTCCCATTCATGTCTCCTATCATCACTATCCTCCTCCCACATACTCCTCTCAGATAACTAATTTCCACCGCACCTATTCTAGACTGTTGAGCCAATGCCATCTCTAAAGAAGGCCTGTGTGTTCGGCAGCGATACAGACATGACGTCACAAACGTGGGTGGCCGCCTGCCGCCACCAGAGGGACAGAGGAACAGTGCACCAACTTGCCAAGGCAGCTGGCACCTCAGTCAGCGTCCATTTTTGCCCTTTTCCAAAGCCAAGGGGTCCCGAATGTGTTTTGCATGTGCTTTTGGGGTTCCTTGTTTGTTTGTTTACCCTCCACTGGATTAAATACAATACAAGGTGAGCATTTTATATTTGAGTAGTTGCTGTAATTTAAACAGACAAGCCATAACTGGTAAACTGTTATCCCAGATCCGTATATTTGAATATCTTGGGAGAAACACTGAGTTATTTTTTGTGGCAGTTCACCTATTCCATAGTGGTTTTAAGGGGAATGTGTCTTTTGGTCCTTTATAGTACCATGATTCCTCCAAAGTATAATACCGGTATGTCAGGAAACGGGAACAGGTTAACAATAATAATAGTGTCCTGTTGCTTGGAATAGTTTCCATTATACTGTGGAGCTGCTATAACGAAACAGGAGGATAAGGTATATCTGTTATAATATAGCTGTAGTATGAAATATGGTGCTGACGTGGGCAAATCTTAAATCCCAGGTTAGGTTAGGTATGGTAACTTAAATACTCTTTCCTCAATACTTTGGTCAAAAATTATTAGAATAATTATGAGTGTCTATGAAAAAGTTAATTAAATTGTAAAAATCCAAGTGGACCTGTTCTTCAGAATTATGGTGTGACACAAGCCTACAAATTATATTACAGTATACATTTTGTGCTGTAGGTTATTATATTTTCTTAATACTGTATCCCTCAGTACCTGTCATCAGTTATTATCCTGCCAAAGTTTCATCTCCTTACCTTACACAGGTACAGTTGGACACAGGAATTGTGCTACAACCCAGGTGAAATATACTTGTCCCATTTGAGTAACCAGTGTCTATTATCAGGTAGTTGCTTTTTATTACCATCCTTAATACCTGCCCCTGGTGTCTCCTATTTGGCACTAAGGAACTTGATATTGGGAGAAATTGACCATCTTTCACTTGGGCTATTCCTCGAATTCCTGTGTCCAACTGTACACTATATTATTATGAGTGCCTATGAACAAGTTAAGTAAGTTGGAAGACTCCAAGTGGAACTGGTTTTCAGAATTAGGGTGTGTGACACAAGCCTATACATTATGTGATACAATTTGTGCTGTACATTATTATATTTTCTTAATATACCTCAGTACTTGTCATCAATAAGTATCCTACCAAAGTTTCATCTCCTTACCTTACACTATAAAGTACAGGATTTCCCCCCAAAAATTTGCTCACTCCTTGACTGGCCATTACTCATATACAAGTATTTTGTTTTTATTTTGGTGTTTATTGACATAGATACAAGTCTAATGAGTTAGAGAAAATAACATAACTAATATATACACAGTATGCCTGTTGCGATGTATAAAGGAAATATAATACTGTACAGTACTGTTGCCTATATATGATGCTGCAGTACTGGAAGAATAATTTTATTGTTTTTTTATGTTTTTTTGTGTACAGCCTACAGTACAGTCAGCACTGTACTAAACATGAACAGATCTATATTCTTTAAATTATATATTGTACAGTACAGTACATTGTTCCTACAGTATAAATCTAATGACATTTCATATAGGAGGCCCATTTATGTACAGTACGGTACAGTATTTATATTTTTGTACCCACGTTTTTAAAAATACATTTGTATTTTTGTACCAAGCTTTATTTATAATTTCCTATCTAAACATGAACATATCTTTATCCACTGAAATGCTGAATATTGTTCCTACAGTATAAATCCCATATGAGGCCAACTTAAACATTTTTATTTTTGTACCCATATTCTTTAAACGTCTCTCCCTTTTTTTAACTTTACATTGTATATTCTTGTTTATTTCATTATAATTATTATTGCAGATGCCAAGGGGATGTTGTGTTCCTGGATGCAAGGCCAATTATAAGACCTTTGAGGTGTCTGCATTCCGGTCCCCTTCTGATGAAAGACAACGGCTGCAATGGGTAAAGGCTATCCATAGGGAAGACTTCACACCATCCACTACTTCAGTGGTCTGTGCCAGACGTTTTGAAGAGCATTTCATCATTAGGGAAGATAGTATTACACGTCCGGATGGAACTGTAATTACTGCCAAGAGAGGGACACCAGCTCTAGCAAAGGATGCATTCCCAACCATCTTTCCTAACCAGCCGAAGTACTTGTCAAAGGAAGCACCACCTGCTCACACAAACCCACAAGAAAGAAAAGACAAGATGCTTACAAGAGATGAAGTACAATTTCCAGTATGGATGGAAAATGACATGATAAACAGTTTTGAGGAGTTTGGTGATAAATTTGTTGGTAAGCTTTGTAAAGATTGGCTGTTTGTTTCCAGTGATTGTTGTGTGTGTCTTTTAAAACCCAATTGTGATGGCCAGCCAAATATAACTGCATCATTAAAGTGATGAAAGACTTGAAGGTTTTTATCTGGTATGAAAACATTGCATTCAATTTAAAAAAAATTGAGTGGCTTCTTGGATCAGAAATAAGAGTGATCGGTGGACAAAATTTGAAAATTTAATGAGTACGGTAACTTGAGTTCTTACTCTAAATCTGCAGTCAGTGATGTTGACAAAATCCCTCACTGTATTCAAGTTATTAGGGAGGTGTTGGAAACTAAATCAGAAATGGAGAGTGAATCGGAAATTGACAGGAATTTAGAGTGTGGTGTGTTGTGGTTCTGTGGTGAACAGCTAAACATGTTTTGTAAAGAAAAAATGAGATACAGCTGTGAGTTTTTGGTTTGGGCCTATAAAATTTATTTATCATGATACTCACTGTACACAGACCTACGTGACACAAAAGTAGTTATTCTCCCTCGTCCTGATTATCTAAGGAAGTTTAATGTAACCAGTGCAAATTCAGTGTTGATAGAAAATTCTCATGAACAGTTTTTGAGGGAAAATTTTCCTAAATTAAAGTGAAGAAAGATTGGTGAATGTCCTGCTTGATGAGATACATGTGGAAAAAAAATCTCGCATATAAAGGTGGTAAGATTTATAGTGCTTCTATAAATTCATGTGAACCTGCAACAACCATTCAGGCTTTTATGATTTCTTCTTTCTTTTCCAAATGCAGACATGTTACTGCTCTGTATCCAGTAAGCAATCTGACAGCAGACACACTCCTTGAGTTGACACACAAGGTTTTGGCATTCCTACATGACATAGGGTACAAAGTAGTATCATTAATATCTGACAACAACAGGGTAAAAAGAAACATGTTTGAGAAGATGTGTGGAGGTAGTCTTGCTTCCTCCATTTAAAATCCCTATGATTCAGGTGTGCCACTTTTCTTCCTTTTTTATTCAGTTCATCTATTTAAATGTATAAGGAATAATTGGTTGAGTCAGAAAAATCCCATACAGACTTTTGTAGTCCCTTCACCTTCTAACATTCAAATTCATAAGCAAGCAAGCCTTCAGCCATTAAAAGAATTGTATATAAAACAACATAATCAGTATATAAAGCTTGCTCCAGGTTTGTCAGAGAAGATCCTTTTCCCTACTAATTTGGAACGACAAAATGTTCAGTATGTTGTACGACTGTTTGATGAAAAAACTGTGGCTGCACTAAAAACTGTGAATAGTTCTGATGTGTCAGGTACTGTTGTTTTCTTGGAACATATAATATCTTGGTGGCATATTGTAAATGTTAAAACTCCATATAAAGGTATCCATTTACGTCAGCAGGAATGTAACCCGATTAGGAATGATTCATCTACTGATCCAAGCCTCAAGTTTCTTAGCAATTTTGGTCTTTGGCTTAAGTCCTGGGAAAAGTTAGAAATGCCTCAATAAGGTAGGGTTGGTAAATTGTCAAGGGAAACATTCTTTGCTCTCAGACACACAACATCAACAATGATAAAGTTGTGTGATTATCTACTAGAACACAATGACTTTCAGTATGTACTACTTGGAAAATTTCAAACAGACAGGTTGGAAGATAGATTTGGACTGTATAGGAGGATGAGTGGTACAAATTATAATGTTGCTGTTGCTCAGGTGATGAATCAGAAATTAAACTAAAAATCATGGATGTTCTCTCCATGGCTTCATCCAAGACAGGTCCCTTACCCCTCAATGATTTATGTAGCTCTAAAGGTGAACCAGACTCAAAATGTAGTTCTGTTGGCCACCTGGAAAAATTCAAGAGAGTTGAGGAATATGTGGAAGAGTAAACACTGTCAAAGGATGATGAAAGTGTGATGATTTTTATTGCTGGTTATGTTGCTCACAGTGTTAAAAAAAAGTTGAAATGTTCCGTATGTGTGAGTAGAGTCACTCTGGAGAAGAAACTTGAAGCTGAAATTCCTGACAGTTACCAGTATACAGTATAAAGATCCTTGATTGAGGTGGCCTGAAATGGCCAACAGATTTTACACTTTCTGTATGTACAGTATTTCAACCTACCAAGTATTCCAAGCTCTCATTGGTAAATTTAAGAAAGATTTTGTGCCCTGCAGCTGTCAAAGAAAAGTGCTAGTTCAGTTAGTCCTAAACTTTCTGCGGAGGGATTTTGATGTAAATGAATGTTGCCCCTGCAAAACATCAGTGCAGAACCTAATTTCAATGTGCATAATATGGCCTCTAACTAATATTCTGTTTAATAATTTCACAAAGACATATAACAATACAATAGTCAAAGAAAAAAATATGAAGATAAAACTCTAAACACTCCAAAACTGAAGGTATAGATAGACCTATAGTGTGTACTGTACATTCTGACCTGAGCCACAATCATGGTAGTTTTCTTACTTGTTGACTTATATCTGGGAGTCAGAGAATGGAGTACTCGGTACTAGCCTACTAGGTTAGGTATAATTTATTGTAGTACAGTATACTGTATTCTCATTTTAATTGTTTAAAACAGGAATCATTTAAAATCTGAGAACAGAATACATGTTTAGTTCCACTGAAGTGAAAACACTTGTGAATAGCAACAGAAACCTGACCATTTTGTGCTTGATAGTAGTTAAAAATAAAATATATGTTGTACTTCAGTGTGTATTTTTACCCGTTATTATTATTTCACATGGTGTTGAGACTGAATGTTCTGCCCAAGTACACATAATTAACTACAAAAATAACATAATTGAAAAGTGATGCTAAGAAAAACCAATAAATAACCAAAAAGTAAGAGGCACTGATAAAATTACGGAAACAATGGTAAGGATCAAATTGCACCAGTCCACCCACGGCTGTGATGTAATCAATCCCACACCCAGGCCTTAAGATCAAGATGGCATTGGTTGAGCCCTACTCCATGTCCATGTTTCAGACACATATGTCAGTGTTGGCAGGATTATACTATTTCTCGGTCCCCTTTTCACTTCCATACTCGCACTTCTACCCTACATAGTCCTCCCCAGTGATATTATGACCTGCCTGACCCTCACTGCTCTCTCCCTGATTTCTCCTTCCATGTTTACACAGAACTGTTCCCAGTTACTTGAATTCCCTCTCCTCCATCCTCTCACCTCCTAATGTTATCTCGCATTCAGTCCCAGTTGGTACAGCCACTCTATAGGGTATAGCAAAGTCAATTACTTATGTTTTGGTCCTCTTAAATACCATCACCTTACTCTTACCAACATTCACCTTCAGTTTTCTTCGCTTACACACAGACTGAAACTCATCCACCACCCTCTGTAACTCCCTTTCACTCTCAGCCAGCAGCACAGTGTCATCCACAAATAAAGCTTGCAACCAAGGACCAATCTATTCCATTCATCCTCAGTTTCGCACCCAGGCCTGCCACTTTTGCCTTCATCTATCTCATGCAACCATCCATAAAGATATTGAACAACCATAGTGGCATGACACACCCTTGCCTCAATCCTAAACTGATATCAAAGTTCTCACTCAAACCACCCTCGACACTCACGCAAGCTTTTGCCTCTCTATAGAAAGCCTCAATCCCATCCAGCAAGTTTTTTTTTTTTTTTTTCTTTTTTTATATAATAACAAAGATGAGGACAAAGGCCACAGGCCCGCTTACCGTCCTCATCTACATAGTACAGTGAGAGAGTGGTCCAAAATCATGTCCAATTTCGTTCGAGATGCCCTGACACATTGCGTTTGAAGGTACATAAGTCGTAGTAAGGTGGAAAGATGGATGAAGGTAGAGTGTTCCAGAGTTGACCAGTTGTGTATATGAAAGACTGAGAGTACCGGTTAACTCTTGCATGAGGGAGTTGGACAGAAAAGGGGTGAGAACGAGAGGCTTGACGAGTGTTGCATGTTCTTCTGAGGGGAGGAAGCATACATTGAGAGAGTTCAGAAGAGCAATGTCCAGTGTAATAGCGATAGAAGAGAGAAAGTGATGCAACACTGCGGCGAAGAGAGAGAGGTTGTAGTGAATCAGTAAGAGGAGGAGAGTTGATGAGACGAAAGGCCTTTGATTCCACCTTGTCCAGTAGTGTTGTGAAGGTTGATCCCCCCCACACATTAGAGCCATACTCCATACAGGGGCGGATGAGACCCCTGTACAGAGACAGCAACTGTGCGGGGGTGAAGTATTCACGGAATCTGCGCAGCACACCTAACTTCTTTGAGGCGATTTTAGTAAGAGAGATAATGTGATCTCTCCAGGAGAGATTATGAGAGAAAGAGACTCCAAGAATATTAAGAGAAGAGGAAAGGTCAAGTTGTGTATCGTTAAAGGAGAGGGGATAGACATCAGGAAGATTAGTACGAGTTGAAAGATGAAGGAACTGTGTTTTTGAGGCATTGAAAACAACAAGGTTCTCTCTGCCCCAGTTAGAGATGAGGGAAAGATCAGAAGTCAGGCGTGCTACTGCATCATCACGTGATGTGGAGAGGAGCTGCTGGGATGGACGGTTGTCAAAATGAGTGGAGTAGTGTAGGGTGGAATCATCAGCATAGGAGTGGATAGGGGAAGAGGTACAGTTAAGAAGGTCATTAATGAACAAAAGAAAGAGGGTGGGTGATAGAACAGAACCCTGAGGAACACCACTATTGATAGCCTTGGAAGAAGAACAGTGACCGTCTACAACAGCAGCTATAGAACGGTCAGAAAGGAAATCAGAGATAAAGGTGCAGAGAGAGGGATAAAAACCGAATGAGGGCAGTTTGGAGATTAAAGCTTTGTGCCAGACTCTATCAAAAGCTTTGGATATGTCGAGGGCAACAGTAAAAGTTTCACCAAAGTTCCGAAAGGAGGATGACCATGAATCAGAGAGGAGGGATAGAAGATCGCCAGTAGATCGTCCCTGACGGAAACCATACTGGCGATCTGAAAGAAGGTCATGACAAATAAGGTGCTTATGAATTTTGAGGTTAAGAATAGATTCGAAGACTTTAGATAGACATGAGGTCAGATCAATAGGGCGATAGTTGGAGGGTTGGGAACGGTCTCCTTTTTTCGGAACAGGTTGGATCAGAGCAAACTTCCAGCAAGAAGGAAAAGTGTTAAATGATAGACATAGACGGAACAGTTTGCCTAGGCAGGGTGTCAGCACGGAAGCACAGTTCTTGAGAACAACAGGAGGAATCCCATCAGGTCCGTACGCCTTCCGAGTGTTAAGGCCAGAGAGGGCAGAAAATACTTCCTTTGAAGAGATTCTAATGGCAGGCATAAGTAAGTCAGAGGGGGGTGGAGTTGGAGGAACAGAGCCGGAATCGTCCAGTGTGGAGTTAGAGGCAAAGGTTTGAGAGAAGAGTTCAGCTTTATCAGGTGAAGAGATGGCAATATTTCCATCAGGAAGGATGAGGGGAGGGAAAGAGGAAGAAGTAAAGTTACTGGAGAGATTTTTGGCTAGATGCCAGAAAGAACGAGAGGTGGAGGAGTTGGACAGGTCATTGCACTTGGCACGGATGAAGGATTTTTTGGTTAGTCGGAGAACAGATTTGGCGCGATTCCGGGCAGAGATATACAGAGCACGAGATTCGTCAGTTTGAAGGCGTCGGTGCCGTCTGAAAGCCACCTCCTTGTTGTGGACAGCAGTAGAACAAGCGTGATTAAACCAAGATTTTCGTGAATTAGTAAGAGGGAAAGAATATGGAATGTATGCCTCCATGCCCGAGATGATCACCTCCGAGATGCGTGCAGCACTCTCTGAGGGACCCCGGCCACGAAAGCAAAAATCACTCCATGGGAAATCTTCAAAGTACTGCCTCAGATCATCCCAGCCAGCAGCGCTGTAGTGCCACAGACGACGCTTGCTGGGAGGGTCCAAAGGTCTTACAGGAGCGATAGGACAGGATACTGAAATAAGATTGTGATCGGAGGAGCCCAAAGGAGAGAAAAGTTCAACAGAATAAGCAGAAGGATGAGAGGTTAGGAATAAGTCAAGGATATTGGGCTGATCTCCAAGGCGGTCTGGAATACGGGTAGGGTACTGAATTAACTGCTCTAGGTCGTTGAGGATAGAAAAAGTAAAGGCTTGTTCACATGGTGGATCAGTGAAGGGAGATGAAAGCCAAAGGCGGTGGTGAACGTTGAAATCTCCTAAAATGGAGATTTCTGAGAAAGGAGAATGGGATAGAATGTGTTCCACTTTAGAAGTAAGATAGTCGAAGAATTTTGTATAGTCAGTAGAGTTAGGAGATAGATATACAGCACAGATGTATTTAGTTTGAGAGTAGCAGGTTAGCCGAAGCCAGATAGTTGAAAAATCAGAAGAGTCAAGTTCGGGAACACGAGAACAAGTGAGGTCGTTGCGTACGTATACGCAACATCCGCCTTTGGCACGAAACTGAGGATAGAGAAAGTAAGAGGAGACAGAGTAGGGGTTGCTGTTAGTTAATGCTGAGATCTGGGTCTCGGTGAGGAAGAGAAGATGAGGTTTAGCGGAGAAGAGGTGGTGTTCAACAGAGGAGAAGTTAGAGGAAAGACCGCGAATGTTGCAAAAGTTGATAAAGAGTGTGTCAGACAATGGTCCAGGGCATCTCGGGGGGTCGTCAACAAATGGTCCAGACTGAGGGGAGTTTATTGACCCATCCCCAGGGGCCTCCGAGGCTTGATTTTTAATTGTATTCATATTTATTAATTAATTTTGGGGGATATAATTTGGACAAAGGGTGTGGTGTGTAGCGTGTTTGTATATATTGTGTAAATAGAGAGAGTGATGTCTTTGGGAGTATGTTGGACTACTCTCGGTGTATGTGAGACACGAAAAAGATCAGCAAAGGTGGACAGACAGGTGAAACGGGAGTTCCAACCCTCCCTATCACCAGTCCAGCGTCCACCCTAGGAGTACTGCCCTGTTTGGTTGGTGTCTCCAACCTCCTCCTTCTTCAACATCTTTGATACCCGTTTATATCCCAAATTTAGCCTAAAAACACCGAAAAATCGAGTTTTTTGGGTCTCAGAAGCGATTTGTACTGTGCTAGAAAAATTTCAATTTTCAGGCAAAAAAAATGCTAAAACACGTTTTTTTGGCCCAAAAAGTCGATTTGTACTGTGCTAGAAAAATTTCAATTTTCAGGCAAAAAAAATGCTAAAACACGTTTTTTTGGCCCAAAAAGTCGATTTGTACTGTGCTAGAAAAATTTCAATTTTCAGGCAAAAAAAATGCTAAAACACGTTTTTTTGGCCCAAAAAGTCGATTTGTACTGTGCTAGAAAAATTTCAATTTTCAGGCAAAAAAAATGCTAAAACACGTTTTTTTGGCCCAAAAAGTCGATTTGTACTGTGCTAGAAAAATTTCAATTTTCAGGCAAAAAAAATGCTAAAACACGTTTTTTTGGCCCAAAAAGTCGATTTGTACTGTGCTAGAAAAATTTCACTTTTCAGGCAAAAAAAATGCTAAAACACGTTTTTTTGGCCCAAAAAGTCGATTTGTACTGTGCTAGAAAAATTTCAATTTTCAGGCAAAAAAAATGCTAAAACACGTTTTTTTGGCCCAAAAAGTCGATTTGTACTGTGCTAGAAAAATTTCAATTTTCAGGCAAAATAAATGCTAAAACACGTTTTTTTGGCCCAAAAAGTCGATTTGTACTGTGCTAGAAAAATTTCAATTTTCAGGCAAAAAAAATGCTAAAACACGTTTTTTTGGCCCAAAAAGTCGATTTGTACTGTGCTAGAAAAATTTCAATTTTCAGGCAAAAAAAATGCTAAAACACGTTTTTTTGCCCCAAAAAGTCGATTTGTACTGTGCTAGAAAAATTTCAATTTTCAGGCAAAAAAAATGCTAAAACACGTTTTTTTGGCCCAAAAAGTCGATTTGTACTGTGCTAGAAAAATTTCAATTTTCAGGCAAAAAAAATGCTAAAACACGTTTTTTTGCCCCAAAAAGTCGATTTGTACTGTGCTAGAAAAATTTCAATTTTCAGGCAAAAAAAATGCTAAAACACGTTTTTTTGGCCCAAAAAGTCGATTTGTACTGTGCTAGAAAAATTTCAATTTTCAGGCAAAAAAAATGCTAAAACATGTTTTTTTGGCCCAAAAAGTCGATTTGTACTGTGCTAGAAAAATTTCAATTTTCAGGCAAAAAAAATGCTAAAACACGTTTTTTTGGCCCAAAAAGTCGATCTGTACTGTGCTAGAAAAATTTCAATTTTCAGGCATAAAAAATGCTAAAACACGTTTTTTTGGCCCAAAAAGTCGATTTGTACTGTGCTAGAAAAAATTCAATTTTCAGGCAAAAAAAATGCTAAAACACGTTTTTTTGGCCCAAAAAGTCGATTTGTACTGTGCTAGAAAAATTTCAATTTTCAGGCAAAAAAAATGCAAAAACACGTTTTTTTGGCCCAAAAAGTCGATTTTTACAGTGCTAGAAAAATTTCAATTTTCAGGCAAAAAAAATGCTAAAACACGTTTTTTTGGCCCAAAAAGTCGATTTGTACTGTGCTAGAAAAATTTCAATTTTCAGGCAAAAAAAATGCTAAAACACGTTTTTTTGGCCCAAAAAGTCGATTTGTACTGTGCTAGAAAAATTTCAATTTTCAGGCAAAAAAAATGCTAAAACACGTTTTTTTGGCCCAAAAAGTCGATTTGTACTGTGCTAGAAAAATTTCAATTTTCAGGCAAAAAAAATGCTAAAACACGTTTTTTTGCCCCAAAAAGTCGATTTGTACTGTGCTAGAAAAATTTCAATTTTCAGGCAAAAAAAATGCTAAAACACGTTTTTTTGGCCCAAAAAGTCGATTTGTACTGTGCTAGAAAAATTTCAATTTTCAGGCAAAAAAAATGCTAAAACACGTTTTTTTGGCCCAAAAAGTCGATTTGTACTGTGCTAGAAAAATTTCAATTTTCAGGCAAAAAAAATGCTAAAACACGTTTTTTTGGCCCAAAAAGTCGATTTGTACTGTGCTAGAAAAATTTCAATTTTCAGGGTATCGAAGATGCATGCACAAATCGACTTTTTGGGCCCAAAAAACGTGTTTTAACAGGCAGTCAGGCAGGTAGGGAGGCAGGCAGGTAGGCAGGCAGGCAGGTAGGCAGGCAGGCAGGAGGGTAGGGAGGCAGGCAGGTAGGCAGGCAGGCAGGCAGGGAATTCTGACTTATATAGGGATGAACTTAACAAATTTTCTATCCCGTTTCTACCACTAAAGAAAACGTGATTATATACACCATGCTATTATATATTAGATATATAGATTAGAAATTATTCATTATTATTATTATTATTATTATTATTATTATTATTACCTGTATTATTATTACCTGTATTATTATTATTATTATTATTAGTAGTAGTAGTAGTAGTAGTAGTAGTAGTAGTATTGCCAATTCAGGCTTTTGTTCTGGCTATACTTACGACTCTCTCTCTCTCTTTCTCTCTCACACACACATGTAAACAAAGAAACATTTGCAATGAAATGAAATGAAAATAATGCCCTTGAAAACGAATAATGTGTACTAAAAGTGAAATAGTAGTCTTAAAAATCGTGTAGATTAAAGTGAAGTATAAAGGTGTGCAATATAGTAGATGAAAATTGAAAATGACTCGAATGTGTAAATGCAGTGTTGCCATGGTGTTGTAGCCACCACTAGCCACCTCTAGCCCAAGTGTGAAGGGTAGAAGCAGTGTTACCAATGTTTTGTAGCCCAGTTTTGTAGCCCCAAGGTGAGTTGTGATTGGCTAAAATGGGGGTGTTGGCGATTTTTGTCGACTATATATAAGGTCGTAAGCCGCCG
>JAWZYT010006916.1:10000-12500 GCA_034508575.1 Petrolisthes manimaculis | reverse complement strand
ACCTAACCTAACCCAACCTAACCTAACCTAACCTAACCCTTATCCTAACCTAACCTAACCTAACCCAACCTAACCTAACCTAACCTAACCTAACCTAACCTAACCTAACCTAACCTAACCTAACCTAACCTAACCTAACCTAACCTAACCTAACCTAACCTAACCTAACCTAACCCTTAACCTAACCTAACCTAACCTAACCCCTAACCTGCTGCCCCGCTACCCCGCCGCCCCGCCCCGCTGCCCCGCCCAACTGCCCTGCCCCACTGCCCCGCCGCCGCCCGGCTGTCACCCCGCTGCCCCGCCGCCCCGCTGCCCTGCCGCCCCGCCACCCCGCTGCCCCGCCACCCTGCCCCACTGCCCCGCTGCCCCGACGCCCCGCTGCCCCGCTGTCCAGCCCCGCCGCCCCACTGCCCCGCCCCGCTGCCCCGACGCCCCTATGCCCCGCCGCCCCGCCCCGCAACTGCCCCACTGCCCCGCCCCGCCGCCCCGCTGCCCCGACGCCCCGCTGCCCCGCCCCGCTGCCCCGCCGCCCCGCCCCGCAACTGCCCCACTGCACCGCCCCGCTGCCCCGCTGCCCCGACGCCCCGCCCCCCCGCCCCGCTGCCCCGACGCCCTGCTGCCCCGCTGTCAAGCCCCGCCGCCCCACTGCCCCGCCCCGCTGCCCCGCATCCCGCTGCCCCGCCGCCCTGCTGCCCCGCCGCCCCGCTACCCCGCCTCGCAACTGCCCCGCCTCCCCGCCCCGCTGCCCCACTGCCCCGCCCCGCTGCCCCGATGCCCTGCCGCCCCGCTGCCACGCCGCCCCGCCCCACTGCCCCTAACCTAACCTAACCTAACCTAACCTAACCTAACCTAACCCTTAACCTAACCTAACCTAACCCTTAACCTAACCTAACCTAACCCTTAACCTAACCTAACCTAACCTAACCTAACCCTTAACCTAACCTAACCTAACCCAACCTAACCTAACCTAACCTAACCCAACCTAACCCAACCTAACCTAACCTAACCTAACCTAACCTAACCTAACCTAACCCTTAACCTAACCTAACCTAACCTAACCTAACCCCTAACCTGCTGCCCCGCCGCCCCGCCCCGCTGCCCCGCCCCACTGACCTGCCCCACTGCCCCGCCGCCGCCCGGCTGTCACCCCGCTGCCCCGCTGCCCCGCTGCCCTGCCGCCCCGCTGCCCCGCCACCCCGCTGCCCCGCCACCCTGCCCCACTGCCCCGACGCCCCGCTGCCCCGCTGTCCAGCCCCGCCGCCCCGACGCCCCGCTGCCCCGCCGCCCCGCCCCGCAACTGCCCCACTGCCCCGCCCCGCTGCCCTGCCCCGCCGCCCCGCTGCCCCGACGCCCCGCTGCCCCGCCCCGCTGCCCCGACGCCCCGCCACCCCGCCCCGCAACTGCCCCCCTGCCCCGCCCCCCTGCCCCGCCCCGCTGCCCCGCTGCCCCGCCACCCCGCCCCGCTGCCCCGATGCCCTGCTGCCCCGCTGTCAAGCCCCGCCGCCCCACTGCCCCGCCCCGCTGCCCCGCATCCCGCTGCCCCGCCGCCCTGCTGCCCCGCAACCCCACTACCCCGCCTCGCAACTGCCCCGCCTCCCCGCCCCGCCCCGCTGCCCCGCTGCCCCGCTGCCCCGCCCCGCTGCCCCGATGCCCTAAAGCCCCGCTGCCACGCCGCCCCGCTGCCCCGCCTCGCAACTGCCCTGCCGCCACGCCGCCCCGCTGCCCCTAACCTAACCTAGCCTAACCTAACCTAACCCAACCTAACCTAACATAACCTAACCTAACCTAACCTAACCCTTAACCTAACCTAACCTAACCTAACCTAACCCTTAACCTAACCTAACCTAACCCTTAACCTAACCTAACCCAACCTAACCTAACCTAACCTAACCTAACCTAACCCAACCTAACCTAACCTAACCTAACCTAACCCTTAACCTAACCTAACCTAACCTAACCCCTAACCTGCTGCCCCGCTGCCCCGCCGCCCCGCCCCGCTGCCCCGCCCCACTGACCTGCCCCACTGCCCCGCCGCCGCCCGGCTGTCACCCCGCTGCCCCGCTGCCCCGCTGCCCCGCCACCCCACTGCCCCGCCACCCTGCCCCACTGCCCCGCTGCCCCGCCCCGCCGCCCCACTGCCCCGCCCCGCTGCCCCGACGCCCCGCCCCGCAACTGCCCCACTGCCCCGCCCCGCTGCCCTGCCCCGCTGCCCCGCCGCCCCGCTGCCCGACGCCCCGCTGCCCCGACGCCCCGCTGCCCCGCCACCCCGCCCCGCAACTGCCCCACTGCCCCGCCCCGCTGCCCCGCCCCGCTGCCCCGCCACCCCGCCCCGCTGCCCCGACGCCCTGCTGCCCCGCTGTCAAGCCCCGCCGCCCCACTGACCCGCCCCGCTGCCCCGCATCCCGCTGCCCCGCCGCCCTGTTGCCCCGCCGCCCCGCTACCCCGCCTCGCAACTGCCCCGCCTCCCCGCCCCGCTGCCCCGCCGCCCCGCTGCCTC
>JAWZYT010006915.1:15000-18648 GCA_034508575.1 Petrolisthes manimaculis | reverse complement strand
CCCTACGTTACACACACACACACACACTTTCACGTCCCTAGGTTACACACACACACACACACACACACATACTCTTTCACATCCCTACGTTACACACACACACACACACACACCATGACGGTCACGCACTAAAAAAAATAAAAAGTCCTCATCCCATCTTTCTCCTCGTTCCATTTCTCACACTGAATAACCTTTGCATCCAACACACCACACTACACCACACTACACCACACCACACCACACCCCACCACACCACACTACACCACACCACACCACACACACTACAAACTTTCCCTACTTTCCCAACCCTACCTTACCTTACCTTTGCATCTCCCTCCCTCCTCCTTTTTATCATTCCTTTCGTTTCCTTCCATAAAAACCCTCACTTTCTTCTCATTCTTTTTTTTTTCCTTTCATACAAACCTCACTTTCTTCTCATTCTTTTTTTTTCCTTCGTTTCCTTTCATAAAACCCTCACTTCCTTCTCATTCTTTTTTTTCCTTTCATACAAACCCTCACTTTCTTCTCATTCTTTTTTCACCCATAGACAACCCTTATTAAAGGACCCTGTGATTGTGTATGAAAATTGGAGGCTTCTGATTCCTCCTGACTATGCCACGAAACAAGCTCCTTCCATATACAGTAGGTGTGTGTGTTTCCTGGTAATATCTGAAGGACTCGTCTAATTCCATTTTCTGACTACACCACAGGGTTTCATAAGAGGGGGGGGGGAGATTCTTTTGTTGGCAAATTAGAAGGTTTCCAATTTCTCCAGACTATGCCAGAAAACAGACATGCAACTTCAATGGTAGAAATGTATTGGGATCTATTGTTTCGTGGCATAGTTTGGAGGAATCACAGACCTTCCAATTCACGAACACGATAATCTCCCTTTCAATCGCACTTTTTTTTTTTTTAATCTGAATTTTTCCACCGCTACTTCATTCACTTCCCTTTATTTTTTCCCCTCACCTTCCATTGGCTTCCCTTCCCTGCTTCCCCCATCATTTCCTGCTTCCCTGACCTTACTCTTTCCTTCTTTTACTCCTTCCTGTCTCCCTCATCATCAGCTCTCGTTTCTCGTCTCTCTTATTCCCTCTATTTTATCCCTCTCTGCCTTCATCACTCACCCCCCTCCCACCACACACACACACACACGCACTCTCTCTCTCTCTCTCTCTCTCTCTCTCTCTCTCTCTCTCTCTCTCTCTCTCTCACACACACACACATCCTGTCATCATCACTTCATTATCCTATCTCAACCATCATGCAACTTATCCCATCAACCCTCCACTCATCCCCTTCCTTCCCCTTCACCTTCTCATCCTCCTCTCATCCCCCTTCCTTCCCCTTCACATCCTCCCTATCCTATTCCCATCTCATTGACTAATTTATATATATCCTATTTCACACCTCTGTCTCTCTGCCCTGTTCTGCATACCCCTCCCTCCCTATTTAATCTCTCAACCCCTCCCTATTCTTCACCCCTCCCTCCTTCCCTATCTACCTACCTACCTTACCCAATCTCCCTCCCTACCTACCTACCTTACCCTATCTCCCTCCCTCCCTTCCTACCAACCAACCTATCTGCTCTCTCTCTCCCTCCCTCTATACCTACCTACCAACCTATCTGCTCTCTCCCTCCCTCCCTCTATACCTACCTACCAACCTACCTGCTCTCTCTCCCTCCCTCCCTCTATACCTACCTACCAACCTATCTGCTCTCTCCCTCCCTCCCTCCCTTCCAATCTACCAACCTATCCTTGCTTTCCCCCCAACACCCTCCCTCTCCGCTCTGCTGGTCCTCGTGAGAATGGGCGTCCTTGGGTTTACTCCTTCATCATCACCATCACCACCACCTCCACCACCACCTCCAACACCACCTCCAACCTTTCCCTTTCCTGCCTTTCAACCCTTGGGCCTCACTTTCCTTCCTTCCTTTCCTTCCCTTCCGTTGTCTTTTTTTCATCATCAACTTTCCTTCCTTTCCTGCCTTTCTACCTTCGTGTCTGACTTACCTTTCTTCCCTCTTTCACACATACTAACCTTGCTTCCTTTCTTTCCTTTCCCTTATCTCTTCATCATCACCTTTCCTGCCTTTTTTACCTTCGTACCTGACTTTCTTTTCTTCCCTCTTTCACACATACTAACCTTGCTTCCTTTCTTTCCTTTCCCTTATCTCTTCATCATCACCTTTCCAGCCTTTTTTACCTTCGTACCTGACTTTCTTTCCTTCCCTCTTTCACACATACTAACCTTGCTTCCTTTCTTTCCCATTATCTCTTCATCATCATGCACCTATCCTTACCTTCCTTAATTCTTTCCCTCTCACACATTCTAACCTTGCCATCCTCTTCCCCTAACCTTGCTTTCTCTCTCTCTCTCTCTCTCTCTCTCTCTCTCTCTCTCTCTCTCTCTAATAACCTAATCTAACTTCCCACATACAGTCGGAGCCAATAATAATAATCCACATATGAGTAACTCAAACAATATGTAGTCTAATATGTTCACGTATAATTATAATGTTTTAAGTAGAGTGTAGCTGCTTGTTGTAAATTAATAGATAAATATACAGGTGTACTTCGAATACCTGGAACACACACAGTAAATAAATAATAAATAAATAAATAAATAAATAAATAATAATAAGATCTCCATTAAAATGACTTGGTTGGTGAAATTGAACTGTTCGATGCATCAACAACCAAACTTGTTATACTTATTAGTGCTCTTGACTGTCCTTACCTTATTTATTGGAAAGTTTAATTAATATGTATGTCTGTATAATATGTATGTATCTGTATATTATGTATGTCTGTATAATATGTATGTCTGTATAATATGTATGTCTGTATAATATGTATGTCTGTATATTATGTCTGTCTGTATAATATGTATGTATCTGTATATTATGTCTGTCTGTATAATATGTATGTATCTGTATATTATGTCTGTCTGTATAATATGTATGTATCTGTATATTATGTCTGTCTGTATAATATGTATGTATCTGTATATTATGTCTGTCTGTATAATATGTATGTATCTGTATATTATGTCTGTCTGTATAATATGTTTGTCTGTATAATATGTATGTCTGTATAATATGTCTGTCTGTATAATATGTATGTCTGTATAATATGTCTGTCTGTATAATATATATGTCTGTATAATATGTATATATGTATATTATGTATGTCTGTATAATATGTATGTCTGTATATTATGTATGTCTGTATAATATATATGTCTGTATAATATGTATATATGTATATTATGTATGTCTGTATAATATATATGTCTGTATAATATGTATGTCTGTATATTATGTATGTCTGTATAATATGTATGTCTGTATATTATGTATGTCTGTATAATATGTATGTCTGTATAATATGTATGTCTGTATAATATGTATGTCTGTATAATATGTATATAATACGTTTCAAAGCAGGAGTGACGCAAGAGCAAGCAAGCAAACCATTTCAGTGAAGGAAGGCAGGGTTAGCTGGGCAGGTTTGGGCATGGGCAAGGTTGGGCAGGGCTAGGAAGGGGTGGGCAAGGAGGTCTGTATACAAGTGGGGGCAGTGTATGTGGGAAGAGCAGGGGTGGGCAAGACAGGGAAGGACGAGACAGGGGTGGGCAAGG
>JAWZYT010006915.1:10000-12500 GCA_034508575.1 Petrolisthes manimaculis | reverse complement strand
AACATACGATCCATTCCAAAAAATCTCCAGTTTGTAAAAGATACAATTATGCATAATAGCACAATCAAATTTGATATTCTAGGGTTTACAGAAATGAAATACCAGGATATCATTATGTTTACAAGATCCAGAAATGTTCATGGTGGTGGAGTGGCTTTATATATTTCAACAGATTATTACACATTTTTAAGTTAATTGAGAATTTAAGAAACACTAGAAGTAATCATATTAATTTAATTTGTCCAGTATTTAGAACAACATTATACAAAAACAGTGTTATCAGTTTTGGACCTAAATTATTCAATAGTCTCCCTCAGGATAAAAAACTTCTCCTAAACACTAATGTCTATCAATATAAAAAATAAATGAAATTGTATTTGTGGTCTCAACAACAATAACTTAATGCTGTTTCATTTTTATTTTTATTTAAGTTTAATTTTGGTTTTGATTTATTGTTTGCTTTTATTTTTACTGTATTCTAACTTTACTGAGTTTTACTGTTTCATATTAATTTCAATTTGATCTGATTTACTGATTGCTTTTATTTTTTTACTGTTTTGTAACTTTGCATAGAGTTTTACTGTTTCATTTTAGTTTTGGATTTTGCTTTTATTTTTTTACTGTTTCTATCTTTGCATAGAGTTTTAATGTTGCATTTTAATCACAAGTTAATGTTGCATTTTAATTTTTATTTTTGCTTTTATTTTTTACAGGTTTCTAACTTTGCATAAACTTTTGCTGAGTTAGTTAATTTTAAGTCTAATTTTGATTTACCGTTTCCTTTTATTGTTTTATTTTTTACTGTTTTTTTCTTTGTTTTTTAACTTTAATGAGAGTTTTACTGTTCATTTAGTTTTAGTTTGCTTTTAGTTTACTATTTCCTTTGGTTTGGTTTACTGATTTTGATTTACCGTTTCCTTTTATTTATTTATTTTTACTGTTTTTTCTTTGTTTTTTTTACTTTACTGAGAGTTTTACTGTTCATTTAGTTTTAGTTTGCTTTTAGTTTACTGTTTCCTTTGGTTTGGTTTACTAATTAATTTTTGGTTTTACTGTATTTATTCAATTTTACTATGATGTAAAAAAAAAACCTTTGGTCTAGGTCATAATTAATTTTGTGTGTCTATAGTTAATTTTCACAATTATTTTTATCTGTCTGTCATGGAGCTTCTGCTCGACAGACCGTAGCTTAAATACAATTCTTATGTATAGTTTGTGTTATTGTATTTACTATATTAAGCAATAATCTTTACTTACTTACTTACTTACTTACTTACCACTCCACCACCACCAACACCACTCCACCACCAACACCAACACCACGTAAACCCACTCTACCACCACCACCACCACCACCAACACCACTCCACCACCAACACCAACACCACGTAAACCCACTCCACCACCACCACCACCACCAACACCACTCTCGCAGCAGCACAAAGGCGACCCCCTCACGACCCTCTTCATGAGACAGGCGGGAGCACTTGAGAGGAAGGTGTGATATCGCCAACAATAACACACACTGACCCCCACCCCCCCTTCTGACCTTCGTTGACCTTACTTACTCACTCCCTCCTTACTTCTGTACCCCTTTTTCACTCACTACCCACCCACCTTACTCACTCCCTCCTTACTTCTGTACTCCTTTATTCACTCACTACCCACCCACCTTACTCACTCCTTCCTTCCCTACCCGTTATTCACAACCCACCTTATTCACTCACTCCTTCCTTCTCTGTGTGTCTGCTGTTTCTTCTGTCTGTCTGTCTGCATGTATGTCTGTCTGTTCTTTTATTTTCCATTCTCTCTCTCTCTCTCTCTCACACACACACACACACATACTTTCACCAAACATATAATATAATCCAGTAACCTTACACTCACCAAACCTATATACGCTTCAATAAACCAAACCTTCCACCGAGACTGACAGAATGATAAAAAGGTAAAGCCTAATACAGTGACAGGAAAATTTTAGCCCCGCAAAAGAGATTAATCAAACAGTAATTTACGTGAGGCTTTGGCAGTAATCCTCATCCTTGCTCCTTCCAAATGCTATAAAAACAGATCATCATTTACGTACACAAAAAATGTCTTGATGGTGAGGAGGTGAGGTGGGGTGGAGAGGGGTTGTGTTGGTGTGGTGTGGTGGGGTGGGAGAGGCGTTGTGGGGTGGGGTGGTGGTGGGAGGTGAGGGGAGGTTTAGAATGGGATGGAGAGGGGTTGTGGGGTTGTGGTGGTGGTGGGGAGGTGAGGGGAGGTTTAGAATGGGGTGGAGAGGGGTTGTGTTAGGTGAGGTGATGTAGGGAGGTTTGGAATGGGTTGGGGGGGGGAGAAGAGGGGAGGGAGGGACATTAACCAAAGGGGGAGGGGAAGGGGGGAGAAGGGGGGGAGCGAGTGGGGAAAGGGTGGGGGGAGAAGGGGGGGAGCGAGTGTTATGTAACCCTTGACTCTCTTGGTATTCCCTCGGGGCTAACGTCGTGAGGCACCGATATTC
>JAWZYT010006914.1:0-27532 GCA_034508575.1 Petrolisthes manimaculis | reverse complement strand
GTAGGAGTGTTATATTCTGGTGTTGATTTTTTTCTTTTTTCTTTTTTATTTTTTTTTATTTTTTTTTAGGTTCGTTTCCCATTGTTTAATTAATGGAAAAAGTTGCCATATTTTACCAGCCATACAATATATATATATAATTAAATTTTGATGTAATGAAAGTCAGCTATTTTGCATTATTATATATATATTTTTTTTCATTTTAGTCAAGTTTCCCGCCACTCTTCATAATTGATTAAAAGCTATCTGGCAACTGTGGGGTTATTCTGACAGTATTGCCATATTACATAATTATACACTATTATTTTATGGTTTATATTGTTATCCTATATTTTTTTTACACTTTTTGGAAACAAGATAGAGAGAGAGAGAGAGAGAGAGAGAGAGAGAGAGAGAGAGAGAGAGAGAGAGAGAGAGAGACGCAATTAAAAGATATTTCCCGTTTTAAAGACCATCTGGCAACAGTGGGTGCCTGCCTTTCAGTGTTGCCATCACACACACGCACACACACACACTCACACACTTTCATTTTCCCAACTTCATTACATTATCAAAATTATTATTATTATTATTATTCGTTCCATAATCAAATCATTAACATATCATGATAAATATTATTCCTCTCTCTCTCTCTCTCTCTCTCTCTCTCTCTCTCTCTCTCTCTCTCTCTCTCTCTCTCTCTCTGTTCAAATTTTACTCCTAATACTAAGAACAATGAATAATAAAACTCAGAAGAAATAGAAAGAGGATAAAAATATAAAATAGACAATAAAAAGAGAAAGAGAGAGAGAGAGAGAGAGAGTAATAATTATGTAACGGGAATATGATGAGAGAGAGAGATAGATAGAGTTAGAGAGAGAGAGAGAAGGAAGTAGCGTCGTGTGAGAGAGAGAAAAGAAATTAGTGTGTCTTGTGTGAGAGAGTGAGAGAAAGAAATTAGTGTGTGTGTGTGTGTGTGTGTGTGTGTGTTATTGATTTCTCTCATTTACCCTCACAGCTCCTCTTTCCTTCATTCATACCTTCCTTTTTCTTTATTTATTTCTTTTTCCTTCATTCATTCTTTCCTTCTTTATATCCTTCCTTCATTCATTCTTTCCTTCTTCTATCCTTCTTTTCTTCTCTTTCTTTCCTCTTTCTCTCTATCCTTAATACTTCTCTCTCTCTCTCTCTCTCTCTCTCTCTCTCTCTCTCTCTCTCTCTCTCTCTCTCTCTCTCTCTCTCTCTCGTGTGTGTGTGTGTGTACATACCTCACCTCAGCTACACACGTACACACACACATACATAATTCATGTATACACAGACTGATGTATGTATGTAATATTTACTGTATGTATGTATGTATGTATATATTTACTGTATGTATGTATATATATTTACTGTACATATGTATGTATTTACTTTATGTATGTATGTATGTATGTAAGTATATTACTGTATGTATGTATATATATATTTACTGTTGTATGTATATATTTACTGTATGTATATATTTACTGTATGTATGTATGTATGTATGTATAATGAAGGAGAATGCATAATGTATACAGGAATAATCAGCAAGGGAGAGAGCCTACACATAATTACATAGACCTCCATGCCACCAAAATACTTAGGCCTACTGAGAGAGAGAGAGAGAGAGAGAGAGAGAGAGAGAGAGATTGAGAAAAAAGGAAAGAGATAGACAGACTGAAGTATTGGAGAAAGAGAGAAAAAAAGAGAGAGGTAAATGAAAAAGATATAGACTGACAGAAATATAGGAGAGAGAGAGAGAGAGAGAGAGAGAGAGAGAGAGAGAGAGAGAAAAGAGAGAGAGAGAAAGAGAGAGAGAAATATTCAAGAGAGCTGTATATAATGATCACGAAATATGAGGGGAAATGACAGAGAGAGAGAGAGAGAGAGAGAGAGAGAGAGAGAGAGAGAGAGAGAGAGAGAGAGAGAGAGAGAATATGTCGACGTTCCCAGGAATTTGCATGTTCCTCCTTTGGTCTCTCACTCTATCTCTCTCTCCCTCTGTCTCTCTGTCTCTCTGTCTCTCTCTCTCTCTCTCTCTCTCTCTCTTAAGGACCAGGAGATCTATTGCTATTTAAAATGTCTCTTTGGATTCCTTTCTATTCCTCTTCTTCCCTTCTATTTTCTTCCCCTTATTCCATTTCCCATATTCTCTCTCTCTCTCTCTCCCTCCCTCCCTCCCTCCCTCCTCTCTTTCTCTCTCTCTCTCTCTCCCTCCCTCCCTCCCTCCCTCCTTTGTTCTTCCTAAACCAATGCGTGGGTGGAGGGAGGTAGGGAGGAATGGAGAGAGAGAAAGAGAGAAAGAGAGAGAGAGAGAGAGAGAGAGAGAGAGACATAGAAACACAGACCACAACACACTACGGTCCACACGAGGTGACCTGATTTGAGGATTTGATTACTGGTAGAGAATGTATTACTCCCAGTGATAGTCGTAGATAAAGATAGCAAAGTAGAAGCTCTCCCCCCACCCACACTCCCTCCGGTATACTTGTACAGCAGAGAGAGAGAGAGAGAGAAAGAGACTGACGAAAGGAAAGAGAAAGAAAAAGAGAGAGACATACAGACGAAGGAAAGAGAGACAGATAGAGAGAGAAGGGGGGGAGGGGAGTGCGAGAAAGATAAACGAAAGAAAATCCAGAGAGAGGGAGGAAAGAGAGGAGGGAGGGAGGGAGAAGGAGGAGGGAGGGAGGGAATAAGAGAAATGCAATGGGAATATGAGACGGAGAGAGGACAGAGTGTGGGAGGGATCAATAAGAGAGAGAGAGAGAGAGAGAGAGAGAGAGAGAGAGAGAGAGAGAGAGAGAGAGAGAGAGAGAGAGAGAGAGAGAGAGAGGGGGGGAGAGATGAAGGAATGGAAAGTGGAGGAGGGAGGGGTGGAGAGATGTAGAAATTGAAAGTGGAGGAGGAAGGAAGGAAGAATGGAGAGATGAACAATTGGGAGGGAAGGAAGGAAGAATGGAGAGATGAAACAATTGGGAGAGAAGGAAGGAGGAGAGAGGGAAGGAAGGAAAGGGGAGGGAAGCAAGGAAGGAGAGTAGGGAAGGAATGAAAGTGGGAGGGAAATGAATGAAGGAAGGAGGGATAGAGATAAATTAAAAGTGAATGGGAGAGAGAGAAGTGAAGGAAGGAAGGAGGGATAGAGAGAAGTGAAGAGAGAAAGAGAGAAGTGAAGGAAGGAAGGAGGGATAGAGAGACAAAGAGGAGAGAAGTGAGGAGGGAAGGGAAGGAGAGAGTAAGAGAAATGAATGAAGGAAGAAAGAAGAGAGTGTGAGAGAAATTTATAATGAATGAAATAATGAAGGAAGGAAGGAGAGAGAGACATAAGATTAATAAAGAAGGAAGGAAAGAAAATGAATAACAAATGAAATGAGAAATAGAAAGAGAGAAGAAAATAAAAATAAAAATAAATACATAAATAAATAAAAATATAAGAGTGAAATAATAATCACAAAGATATATATATATACTGTATAAGGCCATACACACACACACACACACACACACACACACACACACACAATGATGACTGAGGGGAGAGGAGGTGTTGTGTGGGTGAGTCACGAGGGGGGGAGGGGGGAGTAGGGGGGGAGGTAATGGCCATGACAGACTACTAATTTGCATACCCTCGTGGGGGGGGGAGGGGGGGGGGGTGCGGGGGTGTTAAGAGGGGAAGGAATGACGTAGGTTGGGGAAAGGAGAGGGGAAAGTATTGAAAAACCTATTATTATTATTATTGTTACTATTATGCTATCCCTTATTACTATTATAGTTAATTGTTATCTATATTATATGTTCTTATTCTTATTATTTTTATTATGCCATCACTTATTATATTTATATTATTATTATTATTATTATCATTATTATTATTTATGTTGTATGTTATTATTATTATTATTATTATTATTATTATTATATGCCATCATCTTATTATTATTATTATTATTATTATTATTATTATTGTTTTATTATTTATATAAATTAATATTATTTTACTCTTTCTCTATATCCCTCACTCACCCCCCTCACCCCTCACTCCACCTTTCTCTATCTCCCTCACCCCATCTCTCTATCTCCCTCACTCACCCCCCCCTCTCCTACTTCCACCCCTACCCTTCTCTCTCTCTCTCTCTCTCTCTCTCTCTCTCTCTCTCTCTCTCTCTCTCTCTCTCTCTCTCTCTTCTCTCTTCCTTTTCCTTCTCCCCCACTACCCACCACCCTCACCCCTCCCTTTTCTTCTCCCTATCCCCCCACTCCCCCCTCCCTTTCCTTCTCCCGCTCCCCCCGTTATCCCACTCCTCCACCTGTCATAATCCCCACTCCCCCCCACCCCCCCACCCCCCACCCTGCGAAGCTCACCCACACCCACCACAAGCCAAACCACACACCGCCGCAGTGACAAACCCCCCCTCCCCCCCCCCTCCCGCATGCGGTCACAGCCACCTCTGACCGCACCCTCAAGCTTCTCCCGCATCCCTCCCTCACTCACGCACCTGCCGTCTATGTGTGTGTGTGTGTGTGTGTGTGTGTGTGTGTGTGTGTGTGGAATGCTGGATTTCATGCGTGAGATGCGGAGGGAGAAACTATTTATGCGGGTGATGGTCGTGGCGGGAGAGGGAGGGGGGGGGACCTGACTAATGCGTGAGAGATGCAAATAGAGAATGCGTGAGATTATTGCTACTGTAGAATGCGGGAGAGATAATTATTATAGGCTAGATGTGGAATGCGTGAGAGAGAATATAGGTTTTAGATAGAATGCGTGAGAGTGGGGAGTAGAGAATGCGTGAGTGATATATAGATAGAATGCGTGAGAGGAGAAGTAGAGAATGCGTGAGTAAAGATAGAGATAGAATGCGTGAGGGAGAGGAAATAGAAAATGCGTAAGGAATATATATGGAATGCGGGAGGGAAAGTTTGACAGATTTAAAGGAAGGGAGGTGAGAGAGAGAGAGAGAGAGAGAGGAGAGAAGAGAGAGAGAGAGAGAGAGAGAGAGAGAAAAGCGTGACAGGCCATAAAGCAGTTATTAATGTCACGTGAGACAATAACACACACACACACACACACACACACACACACACACACACACACACACAACCTTTCATTCCCCTCGGCAGTGCCATTTAAAAACTCAAAAATCTTTCTCTCGGTTTTGTCACCCTACAGAAAAAAAATACACACACACACAGAAACAAAAGCGACACACACACACACACAAAGACACACACAGAGACACACACACAGAGAGAGACACACAGAAAGAAAGAGATCGACACACACACACACACACACACACATACACACACACAGAGACACACAGAGAGAGACACACACAGAAAGAAAGAGATCAACACACACACACACACACACACACACACACACACACACACACACACACACCACCGTGAAATATAATCTTATCGTCACCACCAACCACATCCAGCGACAAAATCTGGTGTTGGTGGTTAGTGTGACATTTTGGTAACTGGAAAATGGAAGAAAGGGGAAATAAAAGGGGGGGAGAAAGATAGAAAAATTAAGAAGGTATTATATAGAGAGAAAGCCACCTGTGTGTGTGTGTCCTAATCTATCCCCCCCCCACATATACATCTATCCACACTTCCTCATATTTCTACTCTAGCCCCATACACTCTACATCCTCCCCAACTCCCCATTGTAGGGGAGGTGGCCGAGTGGTTAGTGTTCTGGACTCATACCCTAGAGGTCGGGAGATCGATCCTCTCAGGTGAGGCCTGAGATATTTACTCTTCCGATTTGAGTATCAGGCACTAACTATAAGGCCATCGAACGTCGTAAAACACCCTCACTGGTACCATAACATCCTCACTGGTACCATAACACCCTCACTGATACCATAACACCCTCACTGATACCATAAACACCCTCACTGGTACCATAACACCCTCACTGGTACCATAACAGCTGCAGTATTTGGGAATCACCCTCACTTCTCTCTCTGTGGCTGGGTACCAGTTCGGAAGTCGTGACGTGTGTGTGTGTGAACATCAGTTGACCTGGGCCACGATAACGGGCTTGATTAAGCCTATGTCCAGTGTCGGATCATATAAAAAAAAAAAAAAAAAAAAAAAAAAAATACCCCCCCCCACACACACACCCTACCCACACCCTACACCCTCCCACACCTCTCTAAACCACCCCCTACCCTACCTACACACACCCCACCCAGCCCCCACCCCTACACCCCACGTGCCTTTCTCTCTCTCTCTCTCTCTCTCTTTATTTACTTCAGCTGTGGTTGGGTGTCCGTTCCTTACTCTCATTGTTTTCATTTTTTCACCGGGGTCACAAAACTGGTGTGTACTGTCCTGTGGTCACGTGCTTTGCTTGATATAGAGAGATTTATTATTATTTCTATGTTTCATTGTTTATTATTATTTCTCTTTCATTGTTTGTCATTTTTTTTTTGTTTCAACGGGACAGATCACGTGCTTTTGTTTATTATATGTCGATTTTTTTTTTTTTTTTTTTTTTTGTCGCATTTTCCATTTTTTTTGTGGTGCGTATATATTTCTATCTTTTTTTGTGTGTGTGTGTCATTGTTGTTTGTTTGTTTGTCATTTTTTTCAACGCTATCGGTCACGTGCTTTTGTTTGTTTGTTTATGTGCATGACGTGTTTGTTGTTGTTGTTTGTGTTTTCCTGCATTGTTTGTCATTTTTTCACGGGTCCAAAATTTAATTGTGTCTTTTATTTATACTCGACGCATTTTTCTTTATTAGTTTTATCATTGTTTTTTTATTTTTTCAAAAGTTCAAGAATTATTGTACCTTATATTTATTTACATGATGTAATTGTTGATTAATTTTGATCATTTTTTTCATTTTTTTTAACGGGATCCAATATTTTTTTCTTTTTTTTACCTTTTCCCTCTCTCTCTCTATCACCCTCTCTCCTTCATTTCCTTATCCCTTCCTTTCTTCTTCTTCTACCCTTCCCCTCCTTCCTTCTCCTTCCTCCTTCCTCCCTCCCCCTCTCTCCTTCCTTTTCCTTTTCTCTATCCCTCTCTCTCTCGCCTCCTTTTCTTCTTCCCTTCCCCCTCTTCTTCATCCTCCTTCCTATTTCCTTTTCTCCATCTCCCTCTCTCCTTCATCCCCCCACCCCCCCCACCCCCACCCCCCCACTGTCCGGATGTCGAATTAATAGGTCCATTTTTGCAGACCCCCGCCACACCCGACCGCTAAAACCTCAACCCTTTACCGCGATGGGGGTGTGGTGGGGGTGGGGGGTGCGGGGTATAGGTGGGGGCAGGCTGGTGACACAATAGATGAAAAGGAGAGAGAGAGAGAGATAGATAGAGAGAGAGAGAGGTACGTATGTATGTGTGTGTGGATAGATAGATAGATAGATAGAATAATAATTGATAATGAAGATAGATAAATAAAGGGATATCAATTTAAATAGAGACAGAGAGAAAAGGGAGAAAGTGAGAAAAGGAAGAGGGACAGAGATAATGATAAGAAAAAAATAGAATAAGAATTAGAATTAGATTAGTAAGAATAAATCAGAATAAGAATTATAATTAGATTATTTTTCCTTCCTAGTATATAAGTTAGTTTTTATAAGTTATAGTGTTTATAAGTTAGATAAGTTAGAATATTTATAAGTTAGATAAATTAAGAGTATTTATAAGTTAGAATATATATAAGATACAGAATTTATAAGTTAGTGTGTTTATAATTTAGTGCGTTTATAAGTTACATTATTTATAAGTTACATTATTTATAAGTTACATTATTTATAAGTTACATTATTTATAAGTTACAGAATTTATAAGTTACAGAATTTATAAGTTAGAATATTTATAAGTTACATAAGTATATAAATAATAAGTGTGTACATTTATTTTGAGTGTAATTTGTATTTGATATTAATTTCGTTTTCTGATAAAATGTTAATTAAGATATTCCATACAATTAACACTGAGGGAACAGGTGCATTTTCATCAGATCATTATAAATATTGGAGATGTATATATATATTGATTTTATTTTTTATGCAAGATTAAATGAATGACACACACACAAAAGTACACACACACAAAAAAAAAATCACACACACACACACACACAAAAGTACACATACACACACACAAACAAAAGTACACATACACATACACACACACAAACAAAAGTACACATACACATACACACAAAAGTACACACACACAAACAAAAGTACACACACACACATACAAAAGTACACACACACACACACACACACACACACACACACACACACACACACACACCACTTCCTTCCTTCCTTGCCCCCGCCCACTCTGCTTCCTTGGTTGGCGTGAGGGCGTGATTGGAGTCAGTGTGTGGGCTACAGCGGGCGGGAGAGGACAGGAGTAGCCAAGCCAGAATCACCCGGGCTAGAACACTGTGGAATTGGGCGGGAAATCGGGCGTGAAGATTGTTTTTGCTTTGGGCGGGAAATCGGGCGTGAATATTGTTGTTGCTTTTGGCGGGAAACGTGGATCGTGGGCTAGGAGAGTGATTTTTGGGCTATAAACGTGGATATCGAGGTGTTATTTGGGCGGGAAATCAGGCTATAGAAGTGTTGTTTTGGGCGGAATATCTGGCTAGAAGATTGTTGTTGTGGGCGGGAAACGTGGATATTGGGCTAGAAGTGTTATTCTGGGCGGGAAATCGGGATAGAAGTGGTTTTGGGGCGGGAAATTAGGCTAGAAGATTGTTGTTTTGGGCGCGATTTCGCAAAGAGTGGCGGGAAACGGAGTAGGGCTAATTGAGATTTGGCGATGTTTGAAGATTGGTGGCTGTATTTGTAGATGATTGGGCTATATATTAGTAGATTTTGGGCGGTATAAGAGGAAGGTTGGGCTATAAATAAATATCTTTTGGGTGGTATTTGTGGATGGTAGGGATATAACTAAAGAAAATTCAAAATAATACTCTCTCCTTTTAATTCTCTTTCTCTCTCTCTCTCTTTTTTTAATTCTCTCTTTCTTTTCATTTAATTCTCTCACTTTTTTCCTTAATCTATCTCTTTCTCTCTCTCTCTCTCTCTCTCTCTCTCTCTCTCTCTCTCTCTCTCTCTCTCTCTCTCTCTCTCTCTCTCTCTCTCTCACACCATGCATCACCTACACTCCCCCCTCCACCACCACCACCACCACTCCGTACCCCCACCCTTCACCCCCTACCCCTACTCCCTCCCCTTACCCCTTCCCCTCCCCCTCCCTATAAAAAGATATGTGGATGATGTGGATAGGAAAGTGAATTTTGTGGATAAATTTGATGTGGATATTTTGGATAGGAATGTGGATAGGAAAGTGGATAATTGGAATGTGGATGAGAATGTGGATAGATGGGATGGTATGAAAGGAAATGTGGATTTTGTAGATAATTGGAATGTGGATGTGGATAGAAATGTGGAATATAGGGTGGATTTGAATGTTGATTTAGGGGTGGATGAAGAAGAGGATATCAGTGTGGATGTGGATAGAGTGGATGAGAAAGTGAATAGAGATACGGTTTGCAGTGTGGATAGGAAAGTGGATGTAGATGTGGATGAACGGACTAGGAATGTGGATATGAGTATGGAAGAGGATGATTATGATGTGGATATAATTGTGGATGTGGATGATTGTGTGGATGATAATGAGAGTGTAATTGTGGATAATGTGGATAGCATGAATGTGGATAATGTGAATGTGGATAATAATAATGTGGATAGCGTGAATGTGGATAATAATAATGTGGATAGCGTGAATGTGGATAATAATAATGTGGATAGCGTGAATGTGGATAATGTGGATGGTGTGAATGTGGATAATTATAATGTGAATAGCGTGAATGTGGAAAATTCGGATGTGGATGAAGATGTGGATGAAGACGATATAATTGTGGATATTGAATCTTTAAATACCGTATCCACACATCCTTCTCTTTCTTCTTCTTCCTATCCGCCCACACGCCCACGTTCACGCCCAAAGTCCGCCCACTCCTTCCACCCTCAATCCACCCGTTATTATACCTACGCTCAAAATCACGCCCACTCACGCCTAAATTACGCCCAATTACGCCCAAACTACACCCATTTACGCCCAAACTACGCCCATTTACGACCAAATTACGCCCATTCACGCCCGAATTCCATCCTTTCACGCCCACTCCTCTCTGCCTTGAATTCTTATTACCGCCCAAATTGTACACTTTACCGCCCAAATCCCGCCCACTATGTCCCAGAACCCGCCCACAACCGCCCAAATTTCGCACATTACCGCCCAGACTCCACCTATTCACGCCCCAAACCTGCCACCCCACGCTCAAAACCCGCCAAATCCTCCCACCCCGATTCCACCCACTCCCGCCCACACCACGCCCACTCCCGCCCGCACCACGCCCACCCATCAGACCTCCAGGACCCTGAGGTGGTGTCATCAGGTGAGAGAGAGAGAGAGAGAGAGAGAGAGAGAGAGGGAGAGAGAGAGAGAATGTATGGTAGTATAAAGACGTTGTTATTATTTTGATTGTGGTAGTAGTGGTAGTAGTGGTTGTAGTAGTTATATTAGTAGTAGTAGTGGGAAGAGTAGTAGTAGTGGGAAGAGTAGTAGTTGTAGTAGTAGTAGTTGTAGTAGTATTAGTGGGAAGAGTAGTAGTTATAGTTGTAGTATTAGTAATATAGTCCATTATTATTGTTATTATTATTATTACCTGGAAAATTTGTACCTATATTCTCATTATTTGAAAAAAAAAATCGAAATAGTGAAAGGCAAGACAAAATTGCCCCAAAAAACTTACACACACACACAAACACACATACACACACCTACCTATATAAGATAATTGATATATACTTATTCCGTAACTTATCAAATTATTTATTACTTATATATTTAGTATTTATATGAAGGAAATTTGTTTATTTTCGACAGGATTAAAAAAATAAACTTCAGTACTGTTATTTATTTATTATTTTAGATCTCCTTTGACGAGAAGCCTAAATCATTATCTTTATTATTATTATTATTATTATTATTATGTTTATTATTATTATTATGTTTATTATTATGTTTATTATGTTTATTATTATGTACTGCCTATCTCTCCTTCCTATCAACACACATACACACATAAACACACATAGCTAGATGAAGGATAAATAAATAGATCAGTCAATAAATAAGTAAATAAATGAATAAGACTGTATAGTTAGTTGATAGAACACACACACACACACACACACACACACACACACACACACACACACACACACACACACACGACCCTCCTCCCTCTTCGGGTGCGTGTTCGACTCTGAATATGCAGCCGCTCCGCCGTTCCTATCAAACCTCTTTAAAATGATAATCAGGTCCGAACGTAATTTGTGGGCGGAGTCGGCGGGACGGGCGGGGATTGGGCAAGACGGGGCGGGCGTGGGCGGGGCTTGGCGGTTATGGGCGGGGTCTGGCGGTGGGCGGGGATGGGCGGGTGGGCCTGGTGTAGATACGAGACGCCAGTTGTTTGGGAGACGCCATCCCATGTGGAACTAGGAATACGGCGCTGCGTTCGTTCGGTCATTCCCCAACCAACGCTTACCTACGACTACTACTACTACCGCTACTACCATCATCAATTAACTATAGACTTTTGTTTATTTATTTGTTTGTTTGTTTGTTTGTTTTTACGGGAGAAGACAAGACAGACACTCATCATCGTCGTCGCTGCTACTGTTTTTGTTGTTGTATTTATTATTATTATTTATTTGTTTTTGCGGTCACCTCGCCACAACTAACTACAACCACCATCAATATTTATTTATTTATTTACTGACCTACCTAGTCTACTGTCTACCGTGAGTTGCGTGCGTGCGTGCGTGCATTGCGTGCGTCCAGACAGGACAAGACAAAACAAGCAAGCAAGCAAAACAAACAAGCCTGCGTGTTTGCTTGTAAAATAATAATAATAAAAAACAATCTCGCCCAATGAACAACTACTACTACGATAGCTGTGACAACAACAAAAACAACAACAAACAATCAATCAATCCATCAATCGTATTCGGTTCGTCCGTCCCCAAACCAAAATAAAGTACTAAATAAATAGATAAATAAAATCATCCATCTATCTCCACACACACACACACACTACCACAGCCGCACCCCCCAACCCCCGCCCCCAACCTCCCCCAATCGTGTGGTGCTGATGTTATGACGTCAGAGAGGAGGTCAGCAGTCAGCACGAGAGGTGGGTCAGCACTGTGAAAAATGGCTCTCATTATGTGGCCTCGTAACGTCGACAGCAGCCAGTTGACAGGAGGTAAGACGGCTGAAAAAAATAAATAATATTAATATATATATGTGTGTAAAAATATATGTATATGTGTATGTGTGTGTGTGTAGTTTTAAGTCCGTGTGTCAGTGTGTGTGTGTGTAAAAGTCTTGGGGATTTGCACGCCCATATTCGTTTCACTGTTTTGTATTTTTGGTTTCATTATTCTTTTTTGTTTAAGTGTTTCTCTTTCGTTCCCTCTATCTGTCTCTATTTCTATTCTTCCATTCGTATATTATTTTTTTGTACTTTATATATTTTTCTTTCCCCCCGTCTATTCTCTGTCCATCATTTATTTGCAATACTTATTTCTATACATCCCAATCAATCAATTTTTTTTTTCTCTCTCTCACTCTCTCTCATATTTTTTCCCCTCCTTTTCTCTCCCCTCTCTCGTTTCCTTCCCTCTTAGTACAAGTTTGGGTTCAGGGTGTGAGTTTGGCTAAAGTGGTTTTAAAAAAGTTTACAATAATTATACAGTATTTCGGTTTTGGGTTTGTGGTTGTGGTTGTGGTTATTGTTATTGTTGTCTAAATAGTGGTGGTTAATTTTCCCTCCTCATATAATATTATACCGGTAAAAATTTAATCATGTTCTATTTATGAAAGTTTAATAATTATTTTGATGAGTAGGAAATTAAAAATAAATGTATATTAGGCTAGTGTACAAATTATTACATACTTATTGCAGATTAAAATTAAGCATAGCATACTAATACATATTACCATGATTATGCACAAAGGAATAAACAGTGAACTAATAATAATAATGATAATAGTAATAATAATAATGAGAGGTTAAATATTAGGCTTCAGGTGACTAAGCTGTGAAAATTCCAATAATCGATAAATAATATGCGTTTCATTTATATATTTGTATTTTATAGAACACGTGGTGACTTATTCTATCTGGGAAAAATATTAGACTTCCTCAATATATTTTTTGAGATGTGATTTGTACTGTATGTGTGTCTGTTGATAATCTTGCTAGTTAATTTTGATATATTCTTGATTATTCTAGATTATGCAACTTACTGTGATGATTATTAGTGATTATTAAAAATTCTATAATGGGTCATTTAGTAAGTTTGGTGAAGTTATTTTATCGACTACCGGAACAATGGATTTTGTACATTAATATTATTTTAAAAGTTTGTGGTTGATGATGAATAAAACTAATATTTGCCTAATTACCTTCATTAAAATTATCTTTGGTATTAAAATCACATATTAACATAATTTACACCAATAGAAAATTCATCTATAACATAATTTAACTCAATATTATAATTTTATACAACTTTATAATTTAACTACATTGATAATTATATCTAATGATTTGCACACCTTAATTAACGACATCAACAATAATAACTTCTTTGCCAAATGAGTGAAAATTAGTCCATATAATTTTATATAACTACTGATTGACACTAAATATATTTGGTTAGACATTGCTTTCCGAGAGACAAACCAACTAAATAATTTTATATCCTACATAATACTAGTTTTCTGTCATTACTATTTGTTGTATAAAGTACTGTATTATAACGAGTGATTTAATGACATAGTGCAAATTGCAGTACCGGTATATATGTATGTATTTAAGTGTACAGTAGTATGCATACCATAGGCTAATTATAATATCACTTACCTCATTTAGTTTTATCATTAATAAAGTGAGGAGGTGGTACAGAATAATTTGGGTTGTAAATTTGGACACCTCATTTATCCAATATATATATTTTTTTTAAATTTTGGTTTTCAAGGGTGAGGTGATATATATATTATTATGTATATGGGAATTTGTTCTCTTTTTTTCTCTTTACTCCTCAACTTCATTGTAGGAAAGTAACTAAGAACTATACATTATTTTATACTATATATATATTTTTTTAAATATGTATATCATAATTAATTACACAGTGATTGCAATGAATGAATATTGCTGGTTCATCCAGTATAGAATATCGTAGGTATCTCTCTCTCTCTCTCTCAATAGGCAGAAACACACACACACTCACACAATAGGGAGAAACACACACACACACACACACACTCACACAATAGGCAGAAACACACACACACACACACACACTCACACAATAGGCAGAAACACACACACACTCACACAATAGGCAGAAACACACACACACACACACACTCACTCACACAATAGGCAGAAACACACTCACACAATAGGCAGAAACACACTCACACACACACACACACTCTCTCTCTCTCTCTCTCTCTCTCTCTCTCTCTCTCTCTCTCTCTCTCTCTCTCTCTCTCTCTCTCTCTCTCTCTCAATGGGCAGGAAATCAAACATTGCACTTTATATCACTGCATGTTATTTAATTCAGACCTGTCTCCTTGCCTGCTTACCTTGATGGGCAAGAGTGAGTAGAATTAAAATCGTGATGTCATAATCTTTTCTGGACGGTGTGTCATATCATGTGTACAAATAAAATGAAAAAGAAAAAAAAAGAATAAGATTAAAAAGAAAAAAAAGAATAAAATTAAAAAGAAAAAACAGAATAACATTAACTTAAAAAGAAAAAAATATATAAGATATTTGGTATTATGTTATTATTATTAGTATAGTGTAAATTAAAACTAGAAAAAAGTGGGGGTTTGGTCAAATTATATAACAGTGCCGTTATTTGGGATATATATAGGCCTACCGTATATATATTTAGCGATTGTCTACAAAATTTTAAGTTTATTCATTAGTTATGTGAATGGAAAAAGAGGAAATTTGGTATAAGGTAAAAGTAAAGAAAAAAATAAAGTACCGATATTTGAAAGACAGATTACAAATAATTATTATATACATATGATTTGCTAATGTCAGTCTGCTGTTAAAAAAAATGTAACTTGATGTGATTTGATGTAGTTCAGTAATTAAAAATAAAGTTATGTAATACAACAGCAATAATTCTTCCGCTAAATTAAGATAAATTATTAGAGATACCGTACTGGACAAGTTTGTAAAATAGTAATTACTGTATCTAGATAATTATTAGTATTGATAGGAATTTGGTATAATTTAAGAATAATGTTGACAATTAACAGCTAAATTACATATATGTTTGTAAAGTTTGATTACTGTATCTACATAATTATTAGTATTGATAAGAAATCGATATAGTGTAACAAGAATGCCATCAATTAAATGATAGATTACGCATAACTTTGTACAATTTAACTACCGGTACTGTATCTACATAATTATTATTAGTATTGATAAGAAATTGATATAGTGATTTGAGAGATAAAATACGTATCCGTTTGTAAAATTTTAACAGCTTTGTTTAAGATACACACCGCTAGTATAATCATTATCTGAAATGAGTATAATTTTATATATGCGGAAATTCTCAACATACTTTAACCGGAAATTCCAATCTATAACTTAACTTTAAAAAAAAAAAAATCCCCCACATTGACTATCCTGATATATTGAGGGTGAAGTTTTGTGTTGGTAAATCTGGAGCAACTGTATCCTCCAAACTATTCCAAGCAACAACAGAACACCATTATTTGTGTTCTTCTGGTTCTGTTTCCTATAGCATAGTTTGGAGGAATCAAGGCACTCCAATGTACCAAAAAAAAAAATATATATATATCTATACCACCTTAAGACGAATATATAAGGATTTTCCTCAGCATTTTCAACTCTCTCTTCTTTACCGGAAATACCAATTTAATTAACTATAACAAAATATTACCTCCCTGACATTAGGAAACTATAGCATTAACTAAATTTTCAAACTCCTTTTTAACCACCGAGACAACCAATTTACTTCTCTTTAAAATGAATGAATGTGTGTGTACGTAAATTTTCTACTCGCCTTTCAACCGGAACTGACAATTTTAACTTAACACACACCTACCATCCCACCTCGCATTTCCATAATCAGACAAGCAAAAAAAAAATATATATTGCGTATCATCTAAGTGAGAGAGAGAGAGAGAGAGAGAAGAACAGTACAGTACAGATATCACTTCATACAGAGAGAGAGAGAGAGAGAGAGAGAGAGAGAGAGAGAGAGAGAGAGAGAGAGAGAGAGAGAGTACTGCTATCCCTTCTCATTCACTCCCTCACACAATAGCTTGATAGCATTATTATTAGTATTATACTACGGGACGTATCCGGATATATTTTGTCCCCTTGTAAAACCAACCAAACCCATCCTTTTCATTTCTTTCTGTGTGTGTGTGTGTGTGTGTGTGTGTGTGTGTTTCCGGGAGAGAGAGAGAGAGAGAGAGAAAATACAATACTACATGCACTTGAAGAGAGAGAGAGAGATAACACACACACTCACACATATACACACACACACACACACACAAACACACACAGAGACGGAAGGATAGACCAATACACTAAAAAAAAAAAGAGAGAGAGAGAGAGCATTAAGTAAGACAGGTAGCGGAAGCCAACCATTTACCCACGCTGTTCCTCACTTTAATACGATACTGTGTGTGTGTGTAGGTTAAAAGGTAGTGGTTTGCCCCTATGCAGATGAGGGAGGGGTGGGGGGGTAAGGGGGGTATATGCAAATTGGTTGTGTGTGTGTGTGTGAGAGAGAGGCGGAGTGTGTGTGTGTGCGTAGGGTGGGGTATGGGTAGGGTAGGGACCGTAGGGTATATGCAAATTGGGTGGAAAAGAGAGGGTGTTATATTGATAGGTGTCTGTGTGTGTGTGTGTGCGTGTGTGGTAGGTAGGGTAGGGTAGGGTATATGCAAATTGGTTGGAAAAGAGAGGGTGTTTTTATTGATAGGTGTCTGTGTGTGTGTGTGTGCGTGTGTGTGTGTGGCGGAGTGTGGGGTGCTTATATGCAAATAGGTTCGAAAAAAAGGGTGTTTATATTGATAGGTGTCAGAGAGAGAGAGAGAGAGAGAGAGAGAGGCGGAGTGTGTGAGTAGGGTGGGGTATATGTAAATTGGTTTTAAAAGAGAGGGTGTTATCTCGATAGGTGTGTGTGTGTCGGTGTGTGCAGTGATTTTGGTTGGTGCATGTGTGTGTTAGTGTGTGTGTGTGTGTGTGTGTTTAAGATGCGCAAATTGTGTGTGTGTGTGTAGTAGTAGTTTTGGTGTGTGTGTGTTGGTGTGTGTTGGTCGTGATTTTCGTGGTGTGAGTGTTTGTGTGTGTGTGTGTGCGCGCGCTTTGAAGATGCGCAAGTGTGGTAGTGGCAGTGGTGGTGGTGGTGGTGGGTCGCGATATCAGATGGAGTTTTTTTTATCATTTTTTTTCCTGACCCCCGCTGTGTGGCACGAGGAGAGGTAGGAAGGAGGTAGTAGAGGTGAAGGAGGGAGGGAGAGGTGTGATTATTGTCGTATTAAAGAGGTAGAGGTGTAGATAAGGAGGTAGATGTGAAAGAGAGTAGCCTAGTAGATAAAATGGTAGAGATAGAGGTAAAGGAGTAGTATATAAGGAGGTAGAGGTGTAGATAAGGAGGTAGAAACAGAGGTAAAGGAGAGAGAGGTATGCTTATCATAGTATAAACACTGTTGTTGTTGTTTTTGTTGTTTGTTGGTTTTTGCGACTGTTCTTATCTTTATGACCTATCAGTGTAGGGAGTGAATAAGTATGTTTGTTTTTATACGCGAATCTGATTAGGCTACAGACTACAAAATGATTTATCCTTGTGACAATTTGCGTAGGAAGTGAATAATTTTGTTTTTATACACAAATTTGCATGAATAGGCCTATTTTTATTACCTCAGTGTAGGGAGTGTATTTTACAGTATAATTTATTTTCTCTACTCGAATTTATATATACTGTATATATCCTATAAATTTATCACGTTTCAGTGTAGAAAGTTATAAATTATTTTCGAATGCAAAATGGGTGCCAAAAATTAAATGTAGTCTCTAGCCTATGCTACTAATTAGAAATATGGTATATCTGTAAAAAATACGGTATTCTACAAAGATATAATTATAATACTAAAGAATCCGCGTGTGTAATATATTTTCTCCGTGAATTGATATCTATACGTGAAAGATAATTAGGCTACCATTAAATAATTATGTAATAAGTTACATTATTATAATTTACTGCGAATTTTTGTAATATTTGCGTGTGAAAAATCAGTGTGTAAGAAGGAAAGAAAAAAAAATGGGTGTTATTTGTAGTAGGCTGCGGAATTAAATTTTGTGTGTGTGAAAAAAAATATAGGCCTATGTGTTTTAAGTAGGCTAGTACGATCATTTGTGTGTGTGTGTGTGTAATGTGTGTATGTTGGTAAAAGTATAGTATTTTTTCATTCGACGTGAAATAATTGTTTTTTTTTTGTTAGTTTTACGGTACTTTTTCTTTAGGTGTGAAATATGTGTGTTTAAATATATGTGTTTTAAATAGTATGGTATCTTTTCTTTGGGTGTGAAATATGTGATTAAATGTGTGTTTTTAATAGTACGGTATCTTTTCTTTGGATGTGAAATATGTGTGTTTGTAAAAGTAGGCTACGGTATTAGGCTATTTCTTTGGGTGTGAAGTGAATTTATGTGTGTTTGTATTCGTTTTACGGTATTGTTTCTTTATGTGTGAACTGTGGTGTAATTGGTTTGACCTTACATGCACGTTTTGCGATACATAACGGCGTTTTAAGTTACGGATAAGTGCGTAATCGTTCGTAACCCGTCGGTGTAATTTCTCCGCGGTTGCATTTTACGTTACGTTAATGGGGTAATAATTTCCTTTTGGTACATTGGAGCTCCTTGATTCCTCCAAAGTATGCCAGGAAACAGAACCAAGTTAACACAAATAATGGTGTTCTGTTACTTGGAATAGTTTGGAGGATTCAGTTGCTCCAGATTTATCAAGTTCACGAGCAAGTAGGTCACAGTTTGCCCCCGTAAAAATAATAATAATAGTAGTAAAACAAAATATATATATATATATACCGGTATATATATATAATAGAAAAATTATAAAAGAATTAGAGTACAGTAAATCACCATCACTATCATTACGACTACAGGATTTGATAAAGAATTATAATTACACTAACGCAATTCCCATCAACACCATTACGTTTGCACATTATTAAAAAATAACGATAATAACATAAAAATGACAAAAAGTATCCCGTATTAGCTTTTAAATCCGCCTAAACTTGCAAGTAAGGGAAATAATTTTATACGCGTTAGCCTAACCCCGACCTAGAGACAAAAGCCTAGCCAAAGTAATAAGTAGGCTACCCACATCCACCACTAGGCTACTAGATTTGTACACGATTCATAGTAATAATGAATAATAATAATAACAACAACAGTATTATGTTTCACTGAAGGACCCTGTGCTCGTGTGTGAAAATTGGAGGCTTCTGCTTATTCCTTCTGACTGCTACGAAATATGCAAGCTCATTCGATATTAGGCTAGTTGTATTTCGTGGCAATATTATTTTTGAAGGACTCATTTACCTCCAATATTCTAACTACAACAACACAGGGTCCCTTAAAAATTGGCCAAAACTAGGAGGGGGGAATTTGAACGAATATGTGTGTGTGTGTGTGTGTGTGTGTGTGTGTGTGTGTGTGTGTGTGTGTGTGTGTGTTACCCCAGAGAGACAATAGCAAATCAAAGCAAAGCAAAGCAAAGCAATAAATACAATACGTATATATATAATTATTTTATATATTCATTTGAGAGTTAGGTGGAGTAGGATTCACAAGTTCACATAATATAATTGTAGATATTCACGTTGATATGTGGAGCCAGATAAGAAAAAAGTGTAGTAGATATATGATATAAGCGATGACTGCTGCTCCTCGTATAACATTTCATCACCCCGACAAAAAGTACTTCCTGTGTATGTGTGTGTGTGTAGAAGTGGGGAAGTTGAAATTAAGTGTGTGTGTGTAGAAGTGGGGAAGTTGAAATTAAGTGTAAGTGTGTGTGTGTGTGTAGAAGTGGGGAAGTTGAAAATAACCGTGTGTGTGTGTGTGTGTGTGGAGAATATTTGGGACGTAAAAATTAATTGTGTGAGTGTGTAATATTTGGGAAGTAGAATTTAACTGTATGTATGTGTGTGTGTGTGTATAGAACATTCGGGAAGTAGAATTTAATTGTGTGTGTGTGTGTGTAGGAGAATAGGGAAGTGAAAATTGACCGTGTGTGTGAAGAAAACTAGGTAAGTGATATTTTTTAACTGTGTGTGTGTGTGTGTGTGTTCGTTGGTGGTGAAAACAAAAGAGTGGCGCGCGCGGGAAAACGAGACAACTTACTTCATACGATGTGTGTGTTTGTGTGTGTGACTTAATACGGTTAAAGAACACTCAGACAGTAAAAATTAACCGTGTGTGTGTGTGTGTAAAAACATTCGGAAAATATAACCGTGTGTGTGTGTGTGTAAAAAAACATTCGGAAAGTACCATTTGTGTGTGTGTGTCATCCAAATGATTAACCACAAAACAAAAGGAGTATTGGAATAGTCTGCCACCCTTCCCAAACCCACAATCCCCTCCCTCCACCCCCCACCCCTCAACCCCCCCAACCCCCCACCTTCTGTGTCCGAAAACATCTAATTTGTCACCGTATATATATATCTGTTGGGTTGGGGTTGGGTGGCTTTACGACTCATCAAGGCCGCGTTCGAAGCCGTCCAAAGCCAAGCCTTTCCTTCAGTGCTTTGTTGGTTGTTGTGGTTTGTGTGGTATTGTCGCTTTACTTAGTCTGTGTGTGTGTGTGTGTGTGTGTGTGTTTGTGTGTGTGTGTGGAGAGATATTCGTACCGGTAGTTATCTTGTGTGTGTGTGTGTGTGGAGAGATATTCGTACCGGTAGTTATCTTGTGTGTGTGTTTGTGTGTGTGTGTGTGTGTGTGGAGAGATATTCGTACCGGTAGTTATCTTGTGTGTGTGTGTGTGTGTGTGTGTGTATGTGTGTGTGGAGAGATATATTGTACGTACCGGTAGTTATATTGTGTGTGTGTGTGTGTGTGTGTTGTAAATATTCGTAGTTTTCTATTTGTGTGTGTGTAAATATTCATTGTTTTCTATTTGTGTGTGTGTAAATAGTAATTGTTTTCTATTGTGTGTGTGTAAATAGTAATTGTTTTCTATTTGTTTGTGTGTGTGTAAATATTCATTGTTTTCTATTTGTTTGTGTGTAAATAGTAATTGTTTTCTATTTGTGTGTGTGTGTGTAAATATTCATTGTTTTCTATTTGTTTGTGTGTGTGTAAATATTCGTTGTTTTCTATATGTGTATGTGTAAATATTCGTTGTTGGTAGTTATCTAGTGTGTACGTGTGTGTGTGTGTGTAGGCTATGTAGATATTCATAAGTTAGTTTTCTAGTGTGTGTGTAAATATGGGTAGTGTGTGTTTGTCTATATGATTATACATATAGTAGTTATCTAGTGTGAATGTTATTATAATTATCATTAACATTATTATTACCGTATTTATTTTTATGTATTATTATTATTATCACTTAGAAGGTACATACATACATACATACATTTTCGCCAAGATAAAAATATATAGATAAATAAATAAACAGATAGATAAAAATATGTAAATAAATAAATAAATAAATAGATAGATAAAACGTACTGTAGAAACACCATTAAATACTAATTATATATATATATTACATAAAATAGCGTTATTTTGTATTTCTTCGCCTTATCAGTCTCTTTATCTTATCTGTTTTTATGTATATATATTTTTTATCATCACGTCTGTCATTCTATCTCTACATTTTATTATTATTATTTTTTTATTATATAGCTTTTGTCATTTCTATATCTAACTAGTTTATATTATTTTTATTTTTGCATTTTTTTGTATTCTTTATCTACTTAATATATATTTTATTTTGTATTTCATTTGTCATTCTATTTTATCTGTTATATATATTTTTTTGTTTATAGCGTCTTTCATGCTCTCAATTTTATCTATTTCACATAATTTCTTTTCGTATATCCGTATCTGTCTAGTTTATATTTATTATAATTATTATTGTTTCATATTTTCCATTATTATTTGGAGGCATTATTATTATTATTATTATTATTATTATTATTATTATTATTATTATTATTATTATTACCTTTCGTATACTCGATATTTTTACCGGATCCCTTATTAATATTTCTGGGCTTTACCGGTAAATCTAATGTCAAACAACACACACACGCACACACACACACACACACACACACATAAAAATAAACCACACATATAAATCACAGCATACGTAAATCAACCACATATGTAAATCAACCACATAAATATAAATCACACTACATTATGCAAATCAACCACAAATTTAATAAGTTAAATCACCACATACATACGAGGGGGAAGAATGGGGGGCAGGGTGTGTGTGTGTGTGTGTGTGTGTGTGAGTAGGGGGGTGGGGGTGGGGGGGTAGGGTGGGGGGGTGTAAGCCGGATGCACCCAATCTTTTTAACAGAGTGAGAGGTGTGTGTGTGTGTGTGTGTGTGTGTCATTGGCAAACCCTATCACTGTCATTATGCAAATTGACCCTGTGTTTAGACTATCGTAGGTAATAAAAAAATAATAATAATAATTAACGGTTTATTTACATGGCAGTCAGAGACTGAAAATATACATAGGGGGAAAAAATTACATTAATATTAATTCTTAATTCTAAGACCTAAGGGCTACAACTTGGAGACATACAGTACATGTTAATTTAATTGTTTATCTTTCGCACTAAAGTGTGAATAGTGCTATGGCGATAGCGGTCAGTGCGAGGGGCTTTGAGTGGCACCAGTTTGTTCTGGTGTCGGGTAGCTCTGGTTAGTGGGGGAGCGTTAGGTGGCAGTAGGTGACGGTGACGTGGGTTACTTAACAAGCCTTCTCCAAACTTGATAAGGGCTTGCTCATACAAGGCTGTCAGGCTGAGCAGACTCAGGGTGGTGAGGGCATGATTGTAGCTGGTGTAGGCAGGGCCAAGTATGACCCTGCATGCCCTCTTCTGTACTTTCTCCAACTGTTGTTGCTGTGTTTTAGTTAGAGATGAAGACCACACTGGGGAGGAGTACAGTAGGGAGGGTAATATGAAGGTGGTATAGACTACCTTCAAATCCCCTGTTGGAGTCCCCAGAGACCTGAGTCTGCGCAGCATGTATAGTTTGTATGAGGCTACCTTCACCATCCTAGCTACATGTTGCTTCCAGGATAATTTATCATCCACTGTGATGCCGAGAAGCTTGAAGGAGTGGATGACTTGGAGTGGATGAGGGCCAATTGTGAGCTGGGGGGGCGGCACAGCTGTAGATGAGGTACAGACGTGCATCACCACAGTCTTGGTGTGGTTGATAGAGACATTGTTATGCTCTGTCCACGTCTGTAGTCTGTCGAGGGTGGTTTGCAGTGGGTTATAATCTGGCGTCCTGGTGTTGACTGGGATGCCAACCGTGCAGTCATCCACGTATTTCCATCGATGCTGGGTGTCGGTGAGGGCGTCGTTGATCAGCATGAGGAATGAGAGTGTGTGTGTGTGTGTGTGGTCAGTGTGGGATCATTAGACTATCACAGGTGTGGTCTGTAGGGTCATTAGGCTATCGTAGGTATGGTCTATTTGGGTATCGTAGGTGTGTGATCAGTGTGGGGTTATTTGGCTATCGTAGGTGTGGGCTATTTGGCTATAGTACAGCCAGGGGTGATAGTTATTGTTATTGTTTATCGAGTGTGTGTGTTTGTGTATTATTGTTATTTTTAATCGAATGTGTGTGTATTATTGTTTATCGAGTGTATGTGTTATTGTTTTTGTTTATCGTGAGTTTGTGTGTATTATTGTTCATGTTAATCGCGCGCGTGTGTATGTGTGTGTGTGATTGCAGTGACGATTCAATTATATAATGACCAAATTATTGACTATTCACATATGAGTATATATATAACCCTTTGTGCGTTTAGTGAACCATTGAAAATATATCGATTACTCTACACTATGACCGCTGCTAATGCATACATACATACATACATACATACATATACACACACATAATATACATACATATACACACACATAATATACATACATATACACACACATAATATACATACATATACACACACACACATACATACATACACATAAATACACACACACATACATACATACACATACATACATACATACACACATACAACATACATACATACATACATACATATACACACACACACACACACACACACACACACACACACACACACACACAGAAAGAGTATATTCCGTGACAACCTATAGTCAGGAGGAATCAGAAGCTTCCAATTTTAGTTTTTTTATTCATACACACACAATCACAGGGTCTTTATATAGTATTCAATTGGTAGTGGTTATAAAATTGATGTCCTTTCAACTGTGTGTGTTATTCTGTAGTTCAACACTTTGTAATAATGACCGAGGGAAGGGAAGGAAGGAGGGGGAGAGGGGAATAATTTTGGCGATAATGTAGCGACAATTTAGCAATCGCGTGTGTAATCTCAATAAACATGATCTCCATACATTGACACATTATAGGGGGGAGTGTGTGTGTGTGTGTGTGTGTGTGTGTGTGTGTGTGTGTGTGTACGGTATATATATGTGTGATTTTAATTATTTTTTTTTAAAGAAATTTTTAGATAGATAGAAAAATTGGTAAATAGATAGAAAAATTGGTAAATAGATAGATAAATTGGTAGATAGATAGATAAATTAGTAGTTACACAGGTTGGCAGGTAGATAGATAGATAAATATAAAATATATAAATAGATAGATAGATAAACAGACAGGCCAATAGATAGACAGGTAGATAAATATTTAACGACGATATTTTTAATTATTTTTATTCATTATTTATTTATATGACATTGTTGTTGGTGTTTTCATTCATCGTTAACTTAAAAATTTTCCTTCTATTTCCTTCCGTTATTAATATTTTTGTTGTTGTTATTGATGTTATTTACTCTCGTTAGTGTTATTTACGTTCCAGTTATCCTCATTCTCTATAGCATTTTATATATATAACTAAATTTCCATCTTTATCATCATTCTTTTATTTCCTCTTTCGTATACGGTAATTTCAGCTCTTATTTTTTTCTTCCTTCCTCTTTGTCTAGTTTATATCCATTTTTTTCTGTGTTCTTTTATGTTCAGTTGTATATTTTCTGTTAAATTTAAGCTACCGGTACGTTACTATACTCTCTCTCTCTCTCTCTCTCTCTCTCTCTCTCTCTCTCTCTCTCTCCTCTCTCTCTCTCTCTCTCTCCTCTCTCTCTCTCTCTCTCTCTCTCTCTCCCTCCGTATTTACAAACACATTTTTCTTTAAATATGTGTTTTGCTTTGCACACACACACACACACACACACACATACACATACACATACACATACACGTCCCTCACCTTTCACACCACGACACACACACCGATACCGCCTCCCCCCCTAAAAACACACACACACGTACTCCTTCCCGGACCCCCCCCCCCCCACCGTAGTCTTTCCCAATTTCATTCAGCCTTCCCTTCCCCCCCCTCTCTCTCTCTCTCTCTCTCTCTCTCTCTCTCTCTCTCTCTCTCTCTCTCTCTCTCTCTCTCTCTCTCTCTCTCTCTCAGGGTGGAGGAGAAGGAAGTATAGGGAGGGAAGGAGAGAAAAAGAAAGTAGGGATTAGGTTGTAAAGAGAGGGAAGAAAGTAGGAAAGAAAGAAGAGAAGAAGAGAAAAGATATGGAAGGAAGTAGAGAGGGAGGGAGGGAGAGAAGGAATGAAAAGGGAGAGAGGGGAAGGAAGGAATGAAGGAGTAAAAATAGTGGAAGGAGGGAAGAAAAGATAAATAGATAGAGAACCGATGAAGGGAAGGAGGGAGAGGAGGAAGAAAGAGAGGAAAGAGTGAAATGGGAGGGAGGGTGAGAAGGAGGGAGGGAGGGAAAGAGGAAGGGAGAGGAGGAAGAGGAAGGGAGGGAGAGAGGAGGAAAAGGAAGGGAGAGGAGGAAGAGGGAGGGTGGGAGAGAGGGAGAGGAGGAGGAAGAGGAAGGGAGGGAGAGAGGGAGGGGGAGGAAGAGGAAGGGAGGGAGAAGGTAAAGAGATAGGGAGCCAATGAAGGTTTAAAGGTTAGCACGTGAGGGGTGAGGGAGGTGACATAGGTGAGGGAGGGGAGGGAGTCATATAGGGAGGGAGGGAAGGACGGGTGAAGGATGATAATGAAAGATAGGTGTGTGTGTGTGTGTGAAGAAAAAAGATAGGTGTGTGTGTGTGTGTGTGTAGCAAAAATATAGCTGTGTGTGTGTGTGTGTGAAGGAGAAATGGATAGATAGGGCAAGGGAGGGCATGAAAAAAATGTAGGGTGCATAAAAGAACATAAACATGAAGGATGTGAAGGATTATAAGTTTACATCCTGTTATCCGAATTCGGGTTATTTGATATTTCAGATAATAATAACAGTGTTGGTGAAATACGGAGCAATTGATTCCTCCAAACTATTCTTCATGCAACAGGTCACTATTATTATTATTATTATTATTATTATTATTATTATTATTATTATTATTATATATTATTACTATTATTATTATTTTTATTATATTATTTTTTTCAGTCTGCGAGTGTGAAATTTTCCGAAATGGGTTTGAATATTTACACAATTTCACATTTACGATACAGAATAAATTATGAAAACACTTATTATTATTTATTTATTAAACGGGATATTCCAATTTTCCCCTCCCCTTTTTTTTAATATATATATATACAGATCAAAATTGGTAAGTATACAATGTAAGATAGATTATTTATATTCGCTGGTAAAATAGGAACGTGTTTGCATATTCACACAACAACAATTTCACCGTCGTTCGCTCAATTTATATCCTCATTAGCATACGCGATATTCCAATTTTCCCCTTCCTTGTTTTTCTTTAGTTCAAAATTACTATAGGGTGGGTTGTAGGGGCGTTGAAAATTTGGAACGTGTTTGAATATTCACACTTTTCACAGCTTATTATTATTTTTATTTTTTACCTGTTACATTAGCTCAGGTTATATATAAGGTTACAATTTTACCTACACCCCTGCTAACACCATTATGTATATCACTACACACACACTTGCATTTAACACACTAAACTACACACAAACTAGCATTTAACTACTACACACACACTAGCATTTAACACACTACGGTACTACACACACACTACACACACTATCATTTAACCCACTAC